>JABBWB010000671.1:0-16188 GCA_016628085.1 Suillus occidentalis
CAGCCTTGTCTGCTTCTTTTTTTGTGGACACCTTCATGACTAGGGACCCATCTAATGTGATATCGAAGTCTGGGTGGCCTTATGATATCTTCTTCATCATTCTTTTGAATCTCTTGCCTAAGTATGAGTCAGATGTGATGTATGTGTTCTCCTCAGACTTAAGTGCAGCTTGGTTATCGATTGAGATAGATAAGGGGAATGGATAGGTTGAGTTCTGTTGATATTAGTTTTGCGACGAGGGTGAGATCTACCATTTCTGCTTCATATACCATGTGTTCCTTGTCCATTCCTAGATGATATTTCAGTATCCTAGATTGAGCTCCTGCACGAAATAATATAGCTGCTGCTCCAATCTTTCCATTTGAGCCTGAGCCATCACTATATACCTAAATTGATCTGTCAAATGTAAGTGTTCATCAGCCACTGCTTTGGCTATCTGTAATGTATGTCTTGTAGGGGCATTTGGTGGATGGAGTGCAGCATGCTGGAAGGAGTGTTTCAATGAGGGGAGGGTCTATAGCAAAGAAGTGAGTGAGGTGGTGTAGCAATGAGCAGTGATGAGAGATATAGCAGCATGCTGCTTGTCCAATAGACTTATAGAAAGAGTAGGACTGGGGGTGGGCTGCGATTCAAATGATGGCATAGTGACAGGCATTTTGTAGGAGGAGGGTGGTGGGGAGGATGTTGGTGTGTACTTCTAGGATGTCCATTTTAGTGCTTCTCATAGCACCAGTCATAGCTAGAGTGGTGATGCATTGGATGGATGTCATCTGTTTAGCTATCCCTAATGATCCTCATTGTAGCATGTTGGAGTTTTCTACGAATGCAGGGTTGAATCATAAATATACTATATATATTATCTTAGGGATTATAATGGCCTGGTAGAGCTGCCACATTTGATGAAGTGGTATGCTCTTGGTCATGGTGGAAAGGCATTTGAATTGGAGGACATATATGGTTCCTTTGGCTAGAGTGTAGTCCACTTGTGGCTTCCATCTGAGTTCTTGGTCAAGAATGACGCCTAAGAACTTATATGTAGTGGATGGGCAAATGTTGATCCCTCATAGGATGAGGTCTGGTCTAGGTTTGGTTTTGTTCATAGAGAAGTCCATCAGTGTAAATTTCAATATATTGAAGTGGGAATTATGAAGTCTTGACCAGTTATATCCCCCTCCTAGCCATTCCATTATGTCTTTGAGAATGGTGTGGGTGGCGTTGAAATCTTGAGCTATGGCTACTAGGGTGGTATCATCTACAAAGGCAAGAGTTAGGTCTTTTAGTGCTTGTCTTCCTCTAAGTCAGTTAGCAATATCTACTAGATCTGAGTTATAAATGATGTATAGTATCATAGAAAGTGGGTCTCCTTGGCCGATTCCATTATTGATTGGGATCCAGTCAGAGGTGTATCCATCAAAGTGTAGCTGGGTTTTTCTACTGATAAGTACCTGTTCCATAAATTCAATTATGGCTCTAGGAATTCATTGGGTTTGCATGTTGTGTAGAAGGTGCTCGGTGACTGCATTGGGGAAGGCGCCTTTAATGTCTAGGAATAGGACAGATGCTACCTTGTGGGAGCGCCATGTATTCTTGATGACATTTTTAAGAAGGTGAATGAAGTTGATTGTTGAGTGTCTAGGGCAACCACCGAAATGGGTGTTAGGGAGAAGGTTATAATGTTCTAAAATATAGATTAGTTGATCCGCTACTATTGTCATTAGCAATTTGCACATAGTGTTGATTAGTGTGATAGGACAGTATGCCTTTGGTGTGGAGTAACTGGGTTTCCCTGGTTTGTGAAGGATCACTGTTGTAAAGTGTCTCCAGGGCTCATAATTTATATGGTAGGTGAAGACAGCATTAAATAGATGGAGGAGGTAAGGTGAGAGAATACTTATATATTGTTTGAATACAATATTGCAAATGTCATTCAGTCCTAGTGCCTTGTAGCCACTGAGGTTGCTGATGGCTTTAAGAAGTTGAGTTTTCATGATAGGTATGTGAGGGGCTATGGGGTTGGGGTATATAGTGTCGTCTGAGACAGAATCAGCTAATGGGGAGGAGGGAAGAGGGACTCAGCAATTAGGCAGCTCTTGTTGCTGTTGGCAGTGGCCTCGATGATGGAGCCATCCAGTTGGGTTTTAAGAAGAGTGGAGATTCTAGTTTGGCCTCTATCGCTGAGTGTTGAGAAGACATAGCAGTTTGCAGTCCAGATGTTGTTGCCTTTGAGGTCCTCCAACCAGTCAATCTAATGTTGTTTTTTGGTCTCTGTAATTTCATTAGCGTAGCATTTCTTTAAATCTTTTAGTTTGGTGTGGCCTTCATGTTCCAGAATGCCATACAGTTCATAGGAGAGACGGCTGAGGCACTTGACTTGTTCACAAAGTTGTGAGAGATTGTGGGTCCACCATCGTTTGGAGTAAGGGCAAGGTTTTGAATGTAGGACATATTGCTTGATGATGTCTGTGATTGCTTTAATGAAAAGATGTGCAGCTCTTTAGAATTCATCCTTGCTTACTAGTGGGAGTGGAGGGTGTTGATGCAGGAGGCTATTAAGGTGGTCATTGAAGGCCTCCTAGTCTACTGCTCTCCAGTTTCAGTGTGATGAGCTGTTCGTCTGCATCACCTTGAGGTTGAGGGTAAGGTGAATGAGGACATGGTCAGTGCAGGGTCCTCTTAGTGACAGATCTGTGTCACAGGTGACGACTGCTTCAAGGAGTTGTTCCATGCCGAAAATGTTGTCTGGTCACATCCAGTTGCCTATACTAGTGTATTGGAGGGTGGAGATGTTCTTTGGGAGGATCTAGATCAAACTGTAGTCAGCTAGCATATCAATGAGCGGTTGAGAAGTGGTATAGTTATAAAGGTGTCTGTTGTGTATGTCTTTTTGACTGTTGTCTTGAGGTCTGATGGTGGCAATGTTTTGCTCGAGGAAGGTGCCAAGGGCAGTTGGTGTGGATTGGGAGTTACAGTTGTTATAGATATTAAATATTGAACATGAGCTGAATGGGCCAATTAGTTAGATAATAGAGATGTTAGATGAAGGGAATGGGATCTGTTTCTAGAGGTTAGTATCGAGTCTGGTACTAATGAGTGTGATTGCCTAAGTGCATTGCAGGGGGTGTGTATAGTGTTAGGTCAGATAGATGACATACCAGTGGTGGTTGGCTGTGGTATTACAGAGAAAATTGATGTGGGGTTCTTGGAGAATGATGATGTCTCATTTTGCTGCTTCAGGGTTGTTGAGAAGGGATGATTGTGCTACTAATGAGGTGTTTAAGTTTTGCTGCCATATTCAGAGTCTTCAAAGGCCATGTCAAGAGAGCACCTGCTCTCTTCAGAAAAATCTCAACTTTGGTTGGCCATTTAACATGGAAAGTATTAATAAATTGTGTCAAGTCCCAGGTCCCAGAACTCGGAACTCAGTATTTGGAAGTTGGTATGCTTCACTCAAATTTTGGTGGGTGGAACTTGGCTTTTCATAGGGCAACACAAGCCTTGCACCCAGGATTCAATGTTCTGCAAGACAACATAAATGTCATCAAAGGCCATTGTCAAGAGATCACCTGCTGCTCCGCAAACTTGGTAACTTTGATTTATTATCTCCTCTGATTTGGTTGATGTACAACTACCTCAGCTCCATCATGTCTACAATTATGATACACATGGGCCCACCCATCTATATTTTATAACACTCTTGGCCCACCCATCTAATAAAATATCTTATAAAACACTCTCAGCCCACCTATCTTATACAATATTTTATAATACCCTCGGCCCACCTGTCTAATTTAATATGCATCTGGGCCCATCCATGAATATGATACCAAGTACCTACCCATCTATCTGATACACATCTACCATAATACATCCATCTGCATTATATCCAACTACCTTGGCCCACCCATCTACTGAAATATTCATGTACATCAGCCCACTCATTTACTCTACATATTCCCTGCATGGGCCCACCTGCCTCCATCGGGAATAATTTCCCTCCCAGCCCATCTGTCATAGTCGAGGATATTTTTGCCATGGGCCCATGGTCTGCTGGCCTATGTCTGTTCCCTCATATTATATGGAGATAGGTCACTGTAATATGTGGTTGTTGGTGAAATTATTGGAAGGTGAGAGGAAAGAGTGGAAAGAGAGAGTAAGGGCAACACTCTCAATAGAAGTGGTGAACTGGAAGTAAAAGTCTGTAATGTCAGCACATGTTTAGTTGAATGCATGTACTGGCATTTTCCAAGTGGACAATAAATTACTGAATTTGGAAGTGTGTGAGAGATTTTGATACCTCGTGCTGTACTTTTCAGATATAAGGCCACTGGGCACTAGGCATACTGTATAGTTACAACTATAGTTTCACGCCCTTTTGGGTGTGACCATGTCACACTTAGCTTCACAGCTTCATAGATTCTTGTGACATGTGACCTGTCCAAATTAGCTTCGCCCCAACTGACTAAGGTTCAAATGTTCAAGTTGCAACCTGACTCAGTGCAACAATCTTCTCTCTTCCTTTTGGTGGTGACATGGACCACAGATCCTCATGTCATTGCCCTCTGCCATGGACATATTTAGAATAGATAAATGGATGAACAACTGCATTCTATGTAAGTTTAGCCTTTCCTCAGCATGTCTTCTCTCTTCCTTTTGGTGGTGACATGGACCACAGATCCTCTGCCAAGCAAGATGACATCATGGACACAGATCAAGAACCAGCATTCACAGACAATGCTGACACCTCAGATAGAATTGATGTGGCAGTTGATGCTGTCTTATAACATATTCTGGACAGTGGCCAGAACCCACCAGCTGGTTACAGTATTGATCTGAACGGCTTACTTATCCCACACAATGAGTCGGAGGTGTATGAGTTAGAGGTTGCAGAAAATGCTTATGTCGCCAAGGCTTCTATCACAGGTGAGGGAGAGGAAAGCAAGAAGATGCCTCATTTCAGGAGAGGACAGTGCAAATGCATAGCCAACATCCTATATAATGATTTTGGTCACACAACTAACTCGTCCATAGTGATTTTTGGTTTTTGTGTTAGCAATTTTACCTGTTTTACTACATGTCACAAAATAGCATTACTCCCCGAAATTTACTATGACTGTCACATCAAATAGGTTCAATTCATTGTGGGGTGGGATGTGTGACAAAGTTATGGTCCTAACTCTACAGTAGTGTTAATTTTTGGCATCTCTTTTATATGTTTTGTGTATTCTTTTATTTCAATTTCATTTGACTTATTTAGATTTTTGCTTACAATTTCATCTCGTGTAATTTGGTCAGCTGTTATTTGAGTTTGGACAAATTTAGCCATGTGATTCTCTAGTTTGGACAGATCTAGATTGATGACACATGGATTTGAATTAATCATGTGACTTTTAACTTCAGAATGTTCTGTTGCAATATTTGGGATTGATTTAGTCACATGATCTTTAATTTCAGAGCTTGCCATACAAACATCTGGGCTCAATTCAACTATATGACTTTCATTTTTGGAGGTTTCCATTATAACATCTGAATCTGTTGTTTTCTCATTTATCTTGCAAAACAAAGATGTTTTGCCCATGTTAGTGATCCATGTGGACGGTTCAAATTCCCAATGAGGATCATTTCCATCAGGTGTGCACAGAAGTTTGTAATGAACTTCTAAATCAAGAGGATCTTTAAATAATAACCATGTACCATCTTTTCTTTCATCAATGGTTACATAGTTGCCTCGCTGCCAAGGTCAACCTAATAATAAGCTAAATGGTATGTGATCTCCAACAAATAAATTCATATGGGTACTAACTCTGCCACAGTCTAGTGGAACATTTTGTACCAATCTGTGAAGTTTTCCTTCACCACCATTAGCATCATTCATAGATACTGACTTAATGACATCAATAGGCCTATTAATTATAGGCTTCCAAATGTGCTTGTTTACGATATTGAGCTGGAAACAAGTATCAACTATTGCATTGATTGCTTGACCACCACAATTCATAGCTATTTTAATTAATAGCCCTCAAGTCTTAGTTCAAACTGAATGTGCCTCTATTTTCGAGTCATCAGGTAAGGTCTTAGGTTTGATAGCATTTGTGAGAATTCCACTAAGCTTGCGAGATGTCTCTAGAAGTTCTCCTACCTCAAGTTGGATAGAAGTTCTCAACATGGTTTCAAGAATTTTCTCTGGCTTAATTTAAGCAGCAATATCAGAGACTCGTTGACATGTTGTCATAGTCTTCAGGGTTCAATGTAGGTTTGAATGGTGAATTATTATATTTGATACGTTTCTTGGTAGCCTTTTGGTCATCCACATCATCCATGACAATATCGTCACTATCCCAATTCTTCTCTTGACTTTGCCCAACTTCTCATTTGTTTATGGGCTTGGTCTTAGTAACTGGAGTGGGTTGTGTGGACTTAGGTTTAGCTTGAGTTTTAGCTTTCTTTACTGGAACAGTGGGTAACTTATCTTGACCCTTATCTTTCTTATTTTTTTCCCTTGTGATTTTAGATTGACCAGGAGGAAATACCTCCTTGAATCTTTCTTGTCTTCCTTGAGTGGAGTATACATTTGTATGCTCCTAATGGAGCTGGAAAATTTCCACATTGTGTAATCTGTGATCCAATCAGTTTCCTATGATGGGCCATGGACCTTGAGGGCTAGACAGTCAGGCTCAATGATACAAGAGATGGGGACAGAAGCAAGATAAGGTTAGAATTAAGAAAGCTATTGAAAGAGATCTTGATAAGTAAAATTTACCAGATAATTCAGAATATTATGCTGATTATATCTTACCAGATCCATTTCATGTAAGTATGACAACCACATTTTATTTAGCAAATTAGTGCTTTAAATGAATAATGAATTTCATTTCCTGCATTTTAACAGTCACAGGGATGCTGTATTAGCATTACTCCAGGATATTACCAAGCTTGTGACTGGATGGGTTTCATACCAAGAGGATGCCATTCAGAAGTCTAGTGAGCTGGAGCTATACCTATTGATTCACAATGTTATTATTTACCTAGAAAAAATTCTCAATATAAGTGAGATTATGTAAGATTGAAAGTTAGCTGCCAGTTATGAACATATGATTACTAAACAAACACAGAGGGAAATTGTTAATACATAAAAAGATTTAAAGTAAGTTTAATTTCAAGCACCATATAGAGCCAAGAGAGGCAAACTGTTCATCATCCCCTGACGTACAATTAGATTAATGGGAGATGCAATAGGAATTTTCTAAAATTACTAGAGACACAAGGCTTTTTAGCATATGACCTTGTTCTAGTAAGTATTTCTTGATCTTAATTTATGATATATGGCTTATTTCCTTAAGTGGTAGTAGATTATCCTAATCTGAATAATGGCCTTTTCCTAGAAATCACTGAAATAATGTATATTCAGACAATCTTACTATATATGTGACTAGTAGGACATACACTTTACTAATGAAAACTTAGAGGAGGATAAAATAGCCAGCCTATAGCCAAAATTTTTTAGCTAGGACTAGTTATTATGTAAATTAGAATTTGTTAACTTATAAATTCATTCTAGCAATCTCACTTTCTATCTAATATTATTAAACTTAAAAAAGAAATAGTATGTGTATGTTGAAATGTATTATATATGACATTATATTTCATTATTTTTCCATCTTCTGGTTTTTATTTTCTATATAAGCATCAATAATCAAGAATATCTTTGTATTCTAAATTTGTTGATGAATTTGGTGGTTATAATATTGTCAAGACAGCCCTTTCAGTGGCTGTTGAGCTAATATTGACTTTGAAAAGTTACTTTGCATTAGAAGCAGCTATAGATCTTTATTTTACCAAGACATTCTGGCTATACCAGACTAAGCTTTAAATGTTGAAGTAATGTGCTACAAAATAGTTAAACTTAAAAATCACTACTATTGAGTACTTCTGAGCTGGAGTGACAGTCTAACTATTAATATTTACTATAGCTATTATGTATTCAAGCATCAACTTCATTATTTCTTCCTACATTACATATTTCTTTGATTATTTTTAATGTTTCAATGTCATATATATAAACAAATCACCGAATAGCCTTATCTAATTCATCATACCAATACCACTATCAATATAAGTAATACTAAGGCCATAGTTATTTGTTTATTGATGCTTGAATTATCTGTTGATATTGCTACTATAATACTTCTATCTCAAAAATTAAAACACTATGTATATCTTTAAGTATAGACTTAGCTCTCAACATCTGCTCAAACATTGATGTCACTGCCCTTTGCACTACTCAAACTCTGTCTCTATTTGTGGGATCATATGATTTTGAAGTTTGTACTTACCAATATAATCTTCTCATATAGGTATTATAACAATTGATATGACATAGCACCTAAAGGTAGGAGGCACAATAAAGGACCTTGGATTTTTACACATTTACAGATATGTACTACTTATAGTAGCTATGCAATTCTTAGGTAAGAAAAAAAATCTCATTCAAAGGCATGAAAGATCATGCCAGATTTAAATAAGAATAGGTATTAAGCAAATTCCTCTCAATGGCCTCTACAACTATGGTACAAACTGTTTCCTGAAGTATGTTTGTAATGACTAAATACTAGTATAGATTAAGAAGAATGATATTAAATGGATAAGGTAGGATGCTACATATAATTCACTCTGAGCCTATCAATGTCCATACTGACTTCTTCTTCATTGACCAGCAGTTGACTCTTTCAAAGAAGATCACATTTTAAGAAGGTTTTCCTGAAGACAGGATGTTTATTCACTTAGAAAAACCTCCTAAGCTATATGTCAAAGAGCTTTGCAAGAATTTTGATTAAGTGCTGTTGGATGGGAAGATCTCAATGCTCAATCCTCGCATCATCAACATCAGGCTACCTCTCTGAGTGATTGAGTTCTAGAGGGTGTTGTACTTTGTGCACAATTATGAGACAACATGGTTGGAAGGAAGGGGTTAGATAAGGATGAAATGGGTAGAAGGTCGTGATATACAGAACTTTCACAAAGTAAAGTGAGAGCTGATAACTCTGTCTTGGAACAAGTTGCTAGATGGCCCAGCAGTAGATGTTGGTAGGATCACCAAACACCTTATTTGGTTTCTATCCAATGAGGAGTGGTTGTTAGATGCTCTCATAGATATAATAACAACTCATCTTCTCTCACAACTATCTATGATACAACAGGACACTATGATCATTAATATTCACTTTAACAATGCAATCTTTGGTGCAAAAGATATCAAATATCACGATCAGCTGCACCATCAACTGCAGGAAATTGAACAGAGTATTAGATTGCGTGTTAGGCATCTCTATGTACCTATGTACATAAAATCATTATATTGCATTTGAAATTGACTTTCATCTAAATGTTTCAGATAAGGTGAGTGCCTTTTAGTCTCTTTCAATGCATGCTTTAACTTGATCCCAGGGGATTCTCTCAATTCCAACCAGTGAGTGCTGGAAAGCCTTATTGAAAAACTTCAATAGTGGTTTTCCAGACACTTTGGTGGAGAATTCTGACCATAGAACAATGTAATCACAATTAAAAATGTTCAAAGACCAGAATGAATGAATATTGAACATGGATATCTAAATTGTTAGGTCTAAGCTCAAAGTTAAATGAGCAAGTTGGTGTGCTTGATGAAGTATATGTAGTAGAATAACTTACATAATATGCAACCCAACTTTGATGGTAATAGAAGCTTTGGTTGTCAGGATAAAAACCAACAGCTGGTGTATTAGAACTTCTAGGTACAGCATATGTAAATTATTTCTTGAAAGAATGTTGTTAATGTATAGGTACAAGGAATAAATAAGAATATATAGTGATAACAATAAGAATAAGAGCTTAATTAGTGTGAAAGTGTAAAATTATACTAGTATTAACAGAGAAATATAAGGGAAGGAAGTTAGTGCATTTTAAATGTCCTAGTCTATGAGATGCATGATTAATATAAGCTTTCATTATAAAAGGCTTTTCTACAACTTTAGTATATATAAATGACTCAACCATATTAGTATAGATGAGTTACACTACTCTGTGTGAGAGGTGGGTATATTTAGATAAATAGGGTGGCGGTAAAATCAGATGACTGAAAGAGTCTACAAAATTAGAAAGAGATAAATTCATATAAAAACAATGACAATACACAAAATCAAATTAAAATAAGAAAAGAAACTGAGTATATAAACTAGTGAATCAACAAAAAATAGCAGAGTAACTAATGACAGAGGATAGGATAGTATATTATACCTTCCTTATCATTTCATATTCATATATAATATATATTTGATTGAGACAGATAGTTGTATAGGCAAGTTGACAATGTTTGTATTATTAAATATGTATAAATTCTGTGAAATGAATACTAGAAACATTTAGTGATATCTAGTGCTGAACATATGCACAAATGTTTCTTTCCTTCAGTGTCTCAAGAGACTTTGTGGTTGTACTAATAGCCTGTAGTACATCAGCAACTTTATAGCCAGAAAAATTGACAGTGTCTTTGAGACTTATGCACCAGCACAATGGAAAGCTATGTAAAGATAAACTTATCTCTGGCTAATTCTCAGTGTAATATTCTACTGACTAGACTGACAGGGCATATCTGCAGGTTCAAACTATTCTAGCAGCTGAATTGATTGCCCACTACAGTTTGAACTTTGAAAGAGTTTTTTGCTGGTTCATATTGACTGGTATGATAGCTATGCAATTTAAATATTTATATCTGTAGTTGGTGATTAGAAGGGTAGAAAATTTTATGCTCCTAAATTAGAGATCAAGATTTCTATTCAAGTCTTTATCATTCTTACCTAGGTAGTGGCTTATTTTAGTACTCTAGTAAGTCAGAGCTATAGAATTGCTTTCACCTATTTTACTAATAGACTCACAATACTTCATATAAGTCTGAACCTGGTCACAATGATGGTGTAGTGGATTTATGACCCTCCTCATTGTAGCTACATTTGTTGTCATGTTTTTACATCTCAGTTTCTGCACTTGCATAGCAATTGATTTTTCTTGTTGTTTTTCAGAGATATCACTGTCTAAACTAGTGCTCTCCATTTTTCACACTGTTTACCATTAATTGTCAGTCTTATGATAGCTTGATTGCCTCAAGTTGTTTAACAAACTATTTAATTTATTTATACATCTCCCCCGCTATTGATATGTTTCACATCTTACATATCCACTGTGTGTGCTCACTGATATGCTATTACAGCTTCTGTGTCTAAGCAATCCTTAGATCAAGATAATAACTTTGAGAATTTGCACAGATCCAACACATTCAATGATATAAACAACTATGCAAAAGACAATGAGAATAACACATTAAATGAGGATCAGGTAGATTTAGACAGCAGTAGCAGGCCAACCTCTACCAATTTGAGTGCCATTCACATTATTTGCACTGATGTCATTGACTTAATGTTATTGACTCCAGGATAAAAACTAGGATATATTCTTGGGTGACAACTCTATCCTTCAAATGAGTGATGATGAGCTATATTCCACTACAATGTCCCAGAATTATTGAGATAGTGGGTTTAATGACTTATTCAATCTAAACCCTCATAAACAGTATTGATGTTGTGATACTGGATCAACTAACATATCACCCTCTGCCAACAGCTTAAGGGTATGAGCCTTGACTAGCCCTTCATGGGGGAAGATGATTATACCAGCAGATCCTAGCAGGGGAGTGTTATTAGATGGTGAGGCTCAAAGTATGAAGATGATATTATAAAGCTGTATTGCAGTTCCAGCCAATGTACCAAAGTCTTGAGGGGTACATATGTTTTGAGGACGTAGAGGAAGTGCAAGGCCACCAGTTTAGTCGTTCATATGTTGTGAGCAAAATAATTGATGAATCCAATAAGTTGAATTGAGTTGAGTTGGTACAAGTGTAGTGATCTTTGATATTGCTAATTTTGCTATATAAAGTTATTATGAACATCTCATTGTCTTATACCAAGTGATTATGATTCCTCTTGGTATGCAAATCTAGTGTTCAAAAAATTAAGTACTGTAGGTTGATATATATGTGGTTATATAGAGCAGATGATATAAGGGTTCCCAGATGTACATAGTGGATCTGAGGAATTCTTTGATATCTGGAGTTTTTCAGGTAATATGATAATAATAGCAAGGTTCCATTTCATCACCAAGAAGATAAGAAGTGAATAGCACTCATTATAAAATACTTCCTTGAATGTGAACAAGTAGCCTTGAGTGGAGTTAGTAAGATCATTTTTGAGATCATCTAACCTAAGCTTTGCAATCCTACTGTCCTTTATGAGCTTCTTATAATATAATACAAGGGTATTTATCAGCTCTCTGATGCTCTTTTGCAGCCTGTTAAAGTGCATTTGTTTTACATCAATAATAATCAAGTGAAAATATGGAGTAATAAAGACTTTGAACTCTTGTATATGATTTAAAGCAAGGAATGAAGCAAATTACTACATCCAAAGAGCATGTCAAATATGTTTAGTCAACCAATCCTGAGCATTTTTTATAAACACATTCTATCTACCTACCAATATAAAGCAATGAGATTATGTAATTCATATTGTAAGCAGCATGATTAATTACACTCCACAATGAATAGAGTTTCTATGGATTCATTGATACCAACCTATGGCCCAAGTATCTGTTTGAGAATCCTCAACCTTGAATCAAATGAAATTCTTGCCTCTAAATGATAAATGCTCTTTTGACTTTTCAACTTTACTAATTCCAAAAATGTTCTAAGAGGATGTCATATCATACCTCATTTTGTAAAGCAAGAGAAACATCTCAATAGATTAGGGGTGTCCGCATGTGCTTGACTTAAATACTATATGAACTAATGAGTGGGCTAAGAAAACAATATATAAGGTTCAGTCTGTACATGCAGCTTGACTATCCGCCATGGATGATTCGAACAGACCATTATAATTGTAAAGATTAGAAGAGTGTTGGCAAAATACTACCATAATAATGTTTCATAACATTACACAAGTTAGTGAATTGAAAGTGATATGGTGGCTTGCTAAAGAGCCTTATTGATGTCACTTCTATTCTAGAATTGTGAGGGTGTAGCCAGCACTGCAGAATTGTATAAGTAAAATGTGGGTACTTTGGTATGCAATGCTATACCCAAGGTCCTTGAGAAGTATTTGCTTAATGGGCCAAATAACTCCAAGGTAAAAGAGGAATGATTCAGAAAGAACTTATGGAAACACTCAGATACACTCTAAAATGTCTGTATCTTGTTACTTTGCAACTAGGTTTCCAAGAGCCAGCAAGTCATTGACAATAAAGAGGTTATGGGCTTTATCAGTAATCAGGCAACAGTCAAATAACATGGAATGAATCTGGAAACCATAAGAAGGAACTCTGCATGTAAAGAAAAATACAGCAATAACTAGGGGTGTGATGTCATCCCATTGCTTGATCCACAATATTGCACTTTTCCATGTTAATAGAGTACTTATTCCTTGTTAAGATAAACAAGTACTAACGTTCATCAGTCATGAGTTCAATGAAAGATTCAAAGATAAAATGTTTGACAATTTTGTATCCATGGATAACCCTAGAACTAACCTTCTAGTAGCAAATCATAGAATACCCAAGAAGCAAAGGACCAAGAAACCAACTATCAATACACTAAACAAGCCTAGTAAATCCACACACATCATATCCTCTTCCACAACATCAACTGCATAAGTCACGTGATCAGCTTCAATCAACAAATAGAAAAACATATATCCCAAGTTCCTTAAAGAAGTCCCTAGCAACACTGTAACTTCATCTCTCTCTCTTCAGACTCTCACACAAGTGCCTGTGTACCAGCAAATTACTCACACTCACAAAGTATCCACGACCACATAGACCACTGCTAATCTCAAACCTCTTCCCACAATCCTCATACCACAACCCTCTATTATATCCAACATTTCCTATCACATGCCTATGTATGACAGTGACTATGCACCCAAATTCAATGGAAAGTACACACAGCTATACAACTTCCTCCAAACTTATGATTAGCACATAGATGATATGAATCTACAAGAACTCCATATCTATAATGGACTATACATATTGGCTTAGGATGAGATTCTTGGTTTCTTCAAATATTTTATGAATGAGAAACTCTATAGAGTGATCCTTGGCACCTCTGTCACTTTGTAGTTGCATGGGGGAGACACATATAGGGAGGCCTCTTGGTGGATAAGAACTGCTATAATGACAATGCTAGTGTACAAGTGTTTAGCAATAATTATTGTCATTTTTACTACATCTTTAACAAAATGGTTGAGAACCTAGGCCAGAAACTTTGAATATTCATTCTGGAACCAAGTTGAAGAGAACTTTATCATCAAGATGGTTAAAGATTTGGGCCAACCTATAGAGGTAGGGGTGAATTATTTTGGCTTAAGATAAATCTGTTAGCTTCAGTAAAGGCTAGGTACATAAAATGGACTCTTTTATAGTTTGAGTATATGTAGTGGTAGGGCTGAGCAGGACACTTATAGTCTAGTCAACCACAATATTACCAAAAGTATAGATGAAACTATCATAATAGCTCTGTGTTGCAATAGACTATTAACATCTTTCATGAAGGGAGTCATTAACAAAAGACTTACTTGGATGTATGCATCTTCTGCACAGCATATATTGACTAAAATTATAAACACTTAGCTTGTACTTGCTAATACAAGTGGCCAAACTATATAAAACCATAAAACAATATCACTGAGTTTGAAACACATACACATCTAGCAAGTTATTCAGACTCCATAACATTGAATATGTATGTCTTGATAAAGCATTTACATCAGAAACAACTGAGATATAATTTATCTGCTCCACTTATAGCCTGACCAAGAATGTAACACCAAAAAATATGCCTGCTATTTTAAACTCTGTAACTTCTCTATGTATTTACATTGTTTAACCTAGCATAATGATTTATTAGTCAACAGGTTTAATCTTTAATATCTAATATCTATGAGTCTTAGTTTATTTACAAGTGTATATTTTGAGAACACCAAAAAGCTAGTTTATTTATTGTATCATATGCTCTAAATAATCATTTTTGGAATCTATCCATTAAAAAAATAGTATCCAAGACAGAGAAGTGGGAATGTCATATCCCATATATTAACCTTCTCATCTGGACCTCCGGAACCTAGATCCAATCTGGTCCAATGTACAGATCCACTTCTGATCCAATATACAATAAGCTTCTTAATTCATTTTCTGTTCATATAACATTATCACAGCCTTTCCTGCTTTTGGTAAATCCTTATTACTAGCTTCTTAGATATTCCTTAATTTTCAACTATGTTCTTTGATCCATTTTACTTGTGATTAACTCCTAGCTATGTTATTCTGTCTGTTCACTCGTGATTTCCTTCCAGCTTCTGTTGATTAGTGATAGACTTTGCTTATACTTCATACATAGCCTCAAGCCTTAGGCATTTAGTATATAAACTCCTATACTTACATTGTAGCACCTCAGTTTAAATATCATTTTAGTTTGTCCTCTTTCTGTCTTCCAGACTTAAGTACTCCTTAATTCTTGTCACTATCCAAGACTTATGGATTGTATCCAATAGTGTATATCTTCGGCTCTATCTTTGGATAGTCTTTACTCTGTTGTTTTCTAGTCTGGGCACATCCAGATTAGTCTTACTTGCTTTTCTGTTATCTGGATAACCTTTGATATCAATATGTTATATGTTCTGATCTTCAGATCTGATACATTAGTATTTCTGAAATACAAGGGCAATACTCAGGAAAGGGACATAGTGTACAAGCTGAGGCCAAAGCCCTTCAGATCCATTAACCTGAGAGTACAACCTTAACATGGAATATTATTGATATAGGTCACTTTCTGGGCTAAACAGTAGTTTTAAAGACCTAAGTCATCAAGTCTTTCTTTTGGATCTACATTGGATGTGCAACTTGTTCTTTTTAGGTCTATTTGATATATTAGTTATTGATTCAGTGTTATAAGCTATCATTAAAATTTGGTTACTTCAGCTGCTTACTCCTTTACCAACTTGTACAAATAGTGTCATCAGCCATGGTCAGTATCATATTGCCTGAAGCCACCAAGCATTTAGAAAAGGGTATATTGTTTCTCAGTAAACTTTTTATATAATAGTTGGTTGATGTTTA
>JABBWB010000672.1:0-16133 GCA_016628085.1 Suillus occidentalis
TTGCAACCAAGAACTTCCATCTACCCCGAACAAAGTCTGCCCCAGAGGGTGAAGACGTTCACTGGGCCAAGCAGGCAGGCTTATCAGACCCAGAAGAAGCTTTCCTGAACCACCTGCGAGTCAACAAACCCCCAATCAACTTCGCTCTTTTCGCGTATCGGCACAAAGACAACACCCACCGACCTCTCACGAAAACGAAATTTCTCAGCAGGCTAGCCTCTGCAACGAAAGCAGCAGGCCGCGAGCCTCTACAGGGACACGGAATCCGTATTGGTTCCACCTTAGAGTACTTGCTGCATCAGGAAAACCACTGGTTGCTTTTTTTACTTTATTTGTCACTTAATTACACGAAAAGGGATGCATAAGTCAATGGAGTGAAAAAGCGCGAGCCACTTAATTAAGCCCACTCATCGTCTGGATTTTCACTTAATTCACTTAAATAAGCAGAAAAAGCGGTTTAAGCATTTGATAGCAGGATAACGAGGATACATAGAAAGCGTGATAAGCATGAAATTAAGGAGACTCTCAGTAACATAAGGAACTGGGGGAATGGAGGAAAAGGTGGGCATGCAGGCAAAAAAGCAGTCAGCGGCAGAAAACATGATAGCAGAGCTGGCGGAAAACATGATATACGGCAGAAAACAACCACAGGACAGCAAAATTCATGCACTGGCAGGTGCTACAACAAAAACAAAATCCTGCAACAATGGATGTCAGTGAGAGGGCGCCTGCATGATAAATACTTACAAATCATAGCACGCTTGTCATCCTCTGACTCGTCATCGTCGATCAGCGAGCCCAACGGTGTTTCAGTGACATCATTCAAGGTGGCACGCGCCATCCGTACTGTGGTTTCGAGGTACCCAGCGGGCTTGCCTAACAGAGATTTGATGTACGAATTAGTTGGTTTAAGCCAGAGAGCTGCTGAAAATAAAAACGGAATGTTGGTCTCCTTCCCAGTAACTTTGTTGAGGACCTTCGGTAGCCTGATGCTAACCCGACCTCTTGATGCGGATGACAGAACATTTTGAACTTTGAGTTCTTCATCTGCGATCATGGCGACAGCACGCTCAATCTGAAAAAAATGAGCATGATTAAGCCATTATAGGTTGAACTCACCGCTGCAGCAGAAAGAGCAAGAGGCCGTAACATCCCGCTTGTTGCAAGTGCGTGCATGTCGAATGACGGAACCTGCACATACCCAGTGATGGCATTGAGGTGTGCTGTGCCAAATAACTGCAGTACAAAGGGTGAGCGGTATGCAGTAAGTGGCGATGGATTGTCCGGGTCCTTGAACAAGAATGCCCATTCAACATTAAGAGATTTGGCCAGGTTGACAGGATTCACGTCAGAATTTCGTGATAAAAAGTCCATAATGATGACTAGCCCTGTGGAGCCAAAATTGCTGCGCCATTCTGAAATGTGCTGTGCAGTCTGTATAGATTTAGTTCAGGTCGCTAAACCTAGAATTAAACAGCTGACTTACGAGTGAATGTATAACTCCACCGTGAACGACCACTATGTCGAGATCGTTGTACACTGCGTTAAGAACAAGCTGTGCATGATGGAGAAGGACCTCGTCAGGAATACTCCAGATATCTTCATAGCTGCCTGCCCACAGCATTATGGTAGGGATAAAATTCTTCGCCCAGCGCTGATCCGCTTGCATCGCTGCAGGTAAGTCGACTGTGCGATAGGCGCTGCGTGCTTTGATGTTGTCTGGTGCAGTATCTGCATTCTGCTGGCATGTGGTAGCAGGAGCACCACGGGCATGTAGTGCGGAAGATTTGACCTTAGCCTTTTTATGAGCCGGCGGCTTGCTGCCGACTATAGCCTGAGATGCAGTGACGGATGTCTGTACATTGTCAGAAATGAGTGCGATTAGGGCCAGAATCCTTACTGAATATGTTGTGCGCAGAATTTTCTCCTTCTTCGCTGTGTTAGGTTTGACAGGGAGCGGTGCCTCCGAATCAGAACTCATGATTGCGTCTTCTACGAGTTCTGCATTGCCATCAATCTCCATGGACCAGGACACCAAAGACTCCTCATCGTCTATGGTGCTAGCTTTCCGCTTCAAGAGCATATGATTGTCTACCTGTGTGAATGGCGCCTTAGGCTCCTGTGAGTACTGCTCCTCTGGTAATACTTGTGTCAATGGAGCCATAAGCTCATCGTCCGACTCGTCTGATGCTTCTGGCGGAGCCTCAGGCTCGTCGACATCATAGTCCTCTTCGTATAGCGTTGTCATGCATGGTATGTGAATGATACCATACCTGTCATATAATAGACATGATAAGGAAGGTACATGAGATTGTGTAGTCCCTTGCTACCAAGTTACCTTACCGTTTTGTCTTGAATCTATTGCCTTGTATCTCATTTCTCAAGCCTCGTATAAATTCTCGCTTTTCTTACTTGTATTTATATTGCCTTGTATTCAGTTTCCTAGCTTTCAAATATCTCTTACCTTGTATTTATAGTCATTATGTAACCTTCTGTATATTCTTGTTTGTTTATTTTTGTTTGTTCTTTGATTCAGCCACTCTTCTGTTTATTTTTGTTTGGGCTTCTAGTTCAGCCACGTTTATTTCTATTTGGCATCTCTTTCAGCCACCAGATTATGTCAGATCATCATGTGACTGGTAGATTTTCTGGATGGTGATTGTATTTGTTTAGCCATGTGTAGTCATGCTTGACAGGTGATTCATAAAAGGAAATATGACTCATATTGACTCATACTGACTCATGCTGGCATGTGACTTCCCATATTTGTTATTTGTATGTAATATAGCTTACTAAAAGGCAGATTGGATCTCACCACTTTTAGAAAGTGATGATATAATCATGCTTACATAAGGGGATTCAAAAATGTATATAAGGACCCTGTTTTTGCATACAAATAAAAAGTTCTTCCCACTTTGCTGAGATTCAAATCCAAGTGTGATTACCTAAGAATCCAAAGTGCAGGCCACACAAGTGCCTTGAAGACAAACTAAGTATTTCCTTTTATAGTTATACACACCTCACAGGGGTTTCTTGTATTAACTATTGTACTTTGACCCTCAAAGTCATACTCGTCACCATCCTAGCGTTAATTCGTTTAAGGGATCTGTTGACATTCAAGGGTTTTGACTACCTTGCTCAAATCACAAAGTTATACACTACCTTACAGGGGTTGACTGTATAACTACCGTATCTATTGAAAGGACCAAGTCCTACATTTAACTAACCAAAGTTGTATCTGCGCCTATACAACTACCGTATCTATTTGAAGGACCAAGTCCTACATATTACTAACCAACAGTTGTATAACTGCGTCATATACAACTAAACCTACAGCTCTCAGTCTAGCTTACGAACACCAACTCTCTCTTTCAACAGAAAGTGAGATACGAACCTCAGGAGAACACGACAAAGTTGAAACAAACTTTCATAGGTTGAAACACGACCTACTAGGGTGAAACATACCTACCGAATTTTACCAGAACACAGACAAACTTCCCACCGAATTCTATATTGTGCTATTGTATAAAGCAAGAAGAGGACAACAAACTAAATCCTCCCAAGAACTCACCGCGTTATCTACCACGAAAACTAGAAAAGTCGTAGACCGCGTACTTAAGGACTGGCAAGAAGTCTTCCGTGTATAATAGTGTTGTCATTATACGCAAATTTATATAAGACCCTTAAGTAACAGGACAGCGTTACAACCTGTGAAAGAAGGAATTAGTAGATTCTGATGCTGGCAATGAATCACTGCCAATAGTACCTTAGATTTCCCCTTCTTTTGCTTGCTCCCCAAGAGAGCATCCTCACGCTCCAACGAATCGTCGATATCATCTGCAAACGCGCCAGTAAGAGTATCGTCTGCGACACCATCTGGAATTTGAGGCAAAGTGGCAGGAATCTTAGTCGGGAGCTCAGCGGCTGAAGTCGGTGCGGAGGAAGCATTGCCCTCTGAGAAAATTGATGACGGAGGTGCTCGAGTTGAAGTGCTATCAATGGATGGACGTGACAGCGGCTCTGGATTTCCAGGTTTGACCCCTGAGATCCAGTTGGTCACTCGGCCACCTAATGCGAGTTTTGTGGATGTGTTGATACTGGAAGTAAGGTTTAGAAAAAAGAGAGTCGATTCAGTGAGGAGCAACATGGTAATGTGAGAGATATAAGCCTTACGGTGATTTCCCATCAGCACGTGCATTATCACCTTCCACTTTTGACTCGGATGATTCACTGAGCTTCTTTTGCACGTTACTGATGGCATCCCTTATCAACGTCTTTGCGACTTTCTTCGTCACCATCTTTTTCCCCCTTCCTGCAGCTTCATTTTCCACATCCCTGGCGAGGTCAGTCTCTGACACTAGGTCCTCCAACAAACCACTATCAGCAGGACTGTCACCACCGCCAGTGTCACCTACTACAGACTTTTTCTGAGTCGCTTTTGGCTTTATCGCCTTGGCCCTAGGCTTGGGCCGAACAGGAGTCGCCTTCTTCATGATCAATTCCTTCTGGGCTTTGTCCATCTCAGCCTGCAGAGCAGCAACACGCTCAACCCCCTTTTGGTGTGCTGCTTCTTTTGCTTCTCTCGCTTCTTTGATGACAAGGTCTTCTGCAGCCTTTTGAGCCGGGGATCGCCTCTTGATCTTCGCATCGAGCAATATCTTAGCAGGTCGGGCAGTTGCATTCGATGGGCGGGTGCGGCGGGGAGCATCTGTTGTGGACATGACTGTGCAGATGAGGGAGACAGCAAGGGATAAGACTTTGTGGAAGAGGAAAAGAAAAGTAGGGTTTCAAGTTGAGAAAAAAAGTTGTAAGTCCCACCCCCAACAGCCGCCGACTGTGGTAATCAGGGTGTCACCTTTTGTTTAATAGTATCAGACTAGTACTAGTACGTGTGTTCGGCACTTCAAGTTCTTTGCCTCACTCTATTTTACAGTCAAGATGCCCATCGCTCGCAAGGACCACAGTTCTCTTCAATTTCCTTGCGGTTACTTACGCTGCGCACGTCATTTCAAGTCTCAGGGAGGGCACAAAAAACACTGGAACACCTCACACCCGATATTTGGACCAGCTCCTGCTACCACCGGCGTCTCGCACACCGCTACAGTTGAAGAGCAGCCTGAAGTACTGGATGGCTACTTCCCAGCAGGTCATGACGACATCTCTGCAGGCGGTGACAATTTTCCTGCGGGTACATCTGACCCAAGTCAGGCACTTAATGAACCTGACATTCCAGATGATTTGAACACAGAATTTTTTGGGCTGGGTGATAGATTATACCGCAACTATCACCCAAAACTAAATGGTATGTTTCACGAAGTCCTTCCAGCTAGTTACAACTAACACATCTATCAATATAAGCTCGTCCTTGCAATGTGACAGGACAATTCCTTCCAGATGGAGCACCCCCAACACCACCTCCAATCAAGTCACCTGATGACTGGGCTCCATATCGAAATCGTGTCGAGTTCGAGACTGCAGAATTTCTGTACACACGCAACCAAATGTCTGCCAGAGACATCAATATTTTATTGGATCTTTGGGCTGCAACCCTCCTCAAATACAACGACAAACCTCCGTTTGCGGACCACTGTGATTTGTATAAAACTATTGACGCTACGCCAGTGGGTGATGTCAAATGGCAATCCCTCAAGGTCCAGTACACTGGGGAGAGGCCCGAAACTAATGTACTACCCTGGATGGACCAAGCTCACAATGTCTGGTACCGAGATCCCCATGAGCATCAGTAAAACCTCAGATTTATTTTCCTTCGTTATGCCACTTTTCTTGCCTTGGCGCTGGTGCTAAGGCATAAAAATTAATACAAGGAGTGAAAACTCATCTTTCCGAAATTTCTCAAAGGCGCGAAAGAGTGGTCCATTGGTTTTGCCACACAAAGGAGTGAAAATGCGAATTAAGAGAGAAAAGTGTGTTATAAATTCAAATGGTGTACAAGTAGCTAGATCAAAATGCAATCTCAAAGGCGTGATGGTCGGCGTATTTATTGACATAGTAGGCGCGGAATGCATCATAGGAATGGTAGAATTTGAGCTCCTGAGGCAGAAATTCCGTGCCATACATGGGAATAAGATGGGCAGCACGATAAATGGCGTCAATATGAATGATAGCGTGCTCCGCAGTATTGTTTGCACCCTCTCCTGGACGAACCACCCACATTCCCGTGTCTTCATCTGCAGCATCGCTGATTTTGTCGAACCAGTGAACCACAGCGCAGGGATACACTTCGCCTCGGTACTGGAATGAAAAAAATGCACAAACACGCGCGACTTCGAGACCTTGCATGCCAGGCAGATTGGAATCTGTGTTGACAAAGACACAGTCATTGCGTGAATGCCCACCTCGCCAGGAGGGACAAGAGCGGATGTGTTCAGTGCGCATGCCACCAATACCACTCAAATCACTTGGTGCATAGAATCGCGATGATGCTGAATTGAACACCGCAATTTTGCCGAGATAGAGAGGGCATTCAGCAAGAGGTACATCAGATGGGTCGCGGGGATCATCAGGATGCAACTGTTGAAATAAGAAGCGTCTGAGAAGGTCGGGTAGGTGAGGAATATGAAGTTCATCGGCGAGTGCAGGAACGGTTTGAGCGCGAGCTTTGCCCTCTGTAAATATATTCAGTATCACATTGATAATCTGGAAAAAAGGACACTTACGGCGGGTTTTTGCCAGCTGTACGAACGCTTGTAGAACTGTGGGCCCATTGTCTATGTCGAGGTCCGCATCAATGTTGATCAGGGGAGGTGGAGGTGGTGGGGGTATGGGTGGGACAGGTGCAGGCACATGCATATCTGCTGCGGTTGCTGCTGCTGCTGCTGCTGCTGCGGTTGTTGTTGCTGCTGTTGCTGTTGCTGCTGCTGTTGTTGCTGTTGCTGCGAGTGCTGCCGCCCCCCCGTCTTCATCAACTTGGTTGATCTGCGCAGGAACTGTTATGCAAATTAGTTGGGAGGTATCTCATAAGAAATGCACGACTTACCTAACACATTGGCTGCTGAGAGACAAGTGCCAGTGAGCATCCCCCGACGCATGAAGTCGACTCGCAGTGCTGAAAGTTTGTCGAGCCGTTGATTGGTCAGTAATATCTGACCAAGCGCATTGAAACGGCTCGATCGTCGCCAGGGCTCCTTGACTGCTTTGATGTGCTTGTTCTCGGTGATTGACGAGCAGAGACCATTGGGTGCAGCAAAGAGTCGAATGTTTCGAGCATAGTGTATGAGCGAGTGTTGACGAGGTAAGGAGAAGTGAAGGACGACATCCGTTGTCCTGAAGATTTCGCGGTAATGGTGAAAACGAGAGAGTGCGTCCTCGATTTGAAGTAGAGAGTCTTCAGTGATTATATTGCGACGAACAAGATAACAAAAATCAAGAAGTGCACGAAAGGCGCGAACGACGTCTTGAGGTACATGGCCCTCGATAGCAGGTAGATAGACCTAAAGGATTCAATATTAGATAGGAACGATACAAAAAAATGACGACTCACTTTCATCAAGGCCTTAGAGTCATCTCCTGTCCACTGCTTGAATCCGCGCCCTTGAGGAAATCGTCGCAGGCCTGAAAACGAGGCGACAGCAGCGATTCTAAGGCAATGAGAAAAAGTAAGCAATCTGAATACAAACTGAGCTCACCTGCGGTCAATATCATCCATAATTTTCTGTGCCTTCCGTTTGTTGTGCGTCTGACGGAGGTACTTCTCAACCCATGTCACGAGGTGATCCTTGAAGGCGCCTTTGATAAGTTGATGGAGGATATCTGGTGATATCATTTGATAGATATCAGCTCGGGGAAAGTCGTTCGTGAATGGCTGTCGAAATAGTATTAGTTGTGTAAATGAAAACGAGAGAAAAATGCTGAATGACTTACCACAAGTTGCGCGACTATTCCGAAGTCTTCCCAAAGATCTCCCGAGTCAGCTTCTTCAACGAGTGCCTCTGTAAATTTGTGGCTACGGGGCAGCGCATCTTCGTCGAGATCTTCGCGATTTGCAACACACCTTTAGAATGATGTGAGTGACCATGTAAATACAAATGAAATGAAAGACGTACTTCGGACACCAATTACGGACAATGCACGCTAGTAGGACTTGCTCTTCGTAATCTGCTATGTAAGGCCCTAGTCCATATATGACACGCCGGTAGTGGCCGTCTCCGAAACGCGTTACTTCGGGAGTCGTCATGCCCGGCTTGAGCGGATCAAGGATTTTGGAGAGGGACGAATGGAATAACTGCCGACGAAATCTTCGGAAGGAAGGTTCTTCAGCATGTTCCTGCGTAGCTGTATCATAGTTAGTCAGTTATAGAAATAGATTGCAGGGTTGAAACATACTTTTCGGCATTGCCAGGAACCCAATGATGGCCACACCATCACGATGTGCTCTTCGAACGTTATTGTGGATGTTCCCAATGGAAGCATAGAGTGGGTAGTACTCGTTGTTACCCGTTCCAACTGAAACTGTCGTTTTGTCACTGCCAAGGATGACAGGGACAAATGTTGACCCAAGAGTGCTCGGGTCTTTTGCGATTTCGTCCTAGATACATAGAGCCATTAATATCGGACATCACGAAACAAAAAATGTATTACTTACTGCTTGATCCCACACCCAGTCACCAGACATGAAATCCTTCCATTGGCACTTGTTGCCCTCAGTTGAATACTCCCTATACGGGCAGTAATCTATCTCGTCAGCGTAAGTCGAATTTGCGAGCATATTGCGCGCAACTTCATGTGGGTCGCGGAACCAGACTTCGTACTCGTCGTCCATCCAGGGCTTGTCCTCGTCTGCAAGTCTCTCGCCATCATAGGCGACCGTAAAACGTTGCCATGGTACATCCCCAAAGGGCGAACTGTCAATGACGTGGTACAGATCACGGTGATCTGCAAATGGCAGGTTGTCGTTGTGCTTTGCGAGGGTAGACGCCCATAGATCCAGCAGCCGGTCAATTTGACCGGCTGGCATTTGATTGTGCTTGTAGAGGAACTCGGCCGTTTCAAATTCTGTGCGGTTCCGAAAAGGCGTCCAGTCATCAGTTGCGAGATTCTCAGGAGGTGGAGGTGGAGCGCCGGGGGGGAGGTATACACCATTTACATCACATGGTCTACCTGTAATAGCGCTCATTAAAGATAGAGTTTCACACAAAAAAATTGACGTACCATTAAGACTTGTGTGATAATTGCGATAAAGCTGATCGCCACGCCCAAAAAACTCAGTGTCGACGTCTGCATGGGGGGATTGTTGGCGCAGATGTTCATCCATGTCACCCTGGTAACCATCCGCATCAAAATCGCGCTCATAGTCCCGGGGATCAGGTTCCAGAGATTCTCGATGGTTGTCTTGAGGTGGTACTGGCATCACAGGATGTGCCGAAATTCGATGTTTTGTTCGCCCAGCAGAGGTTTTGAACCATCTTGAGCATGTTCCACATGGGAGTTGGAGTGCGCTATGGTCCCGTCGGCGTGGTTGGGTGCGTGGAATATCAGCAGGCATCATGGAAAGTAAAGACGCTTGAGATTGCGTCAATAAGAGTGCGCGGCTGAAACAAAATGACACCTACATTTTCGTTGAGTGGATTTCCAAGTGACTGAGCTCAGGCCAGCTGAAGAATGCGTCTAGCTGATGTGACCGGCTGGAAGTGTAGACATTTGAAGTAAGTATGGCGCGACAATACAGAATAACACAGGACTTACTTGATGGTTTGGACAACTTCACAGATGCGCAGACCAGAGAGTCCTACTAGTAGTGAATTAAATTAGCGATCGAACTTTGTTTGGTTAGTTCTTAAGTACGAAACTTACAAATTGGTTGTCAATTTTCAACTTCAACCATTCTACTGACCACTCATTCCATTTCCCTGGCCATCCCAAGCTTGCCATAGAGCCTGTCAAATCCGCTCCTCGTCAGCAATGTCCGAAACCGCTCAGAAGTCGCGTACCCGCCCACAGAATGCAAACAAGCATCCAGGCTTGCCTGACCTGCCAGCAAAAGGATGTCAGCGACGGACTAAGGCCCAGATAGCAGAGGACAACCAGATTCTTAAGGAATCACGCGAAGTCCAAGAGCAGGCAGCGCTGGAGGGGCTGCAACGGCTTGCAACCATGCAGAAAGAAATGGAAAAGGTGGAGGAACTCACCAAGTCGAACAAGCCGAAGCCAGTGAGACCTCGTGCCCGCCCTGTCGTGAAGCGAACAGCGCCTGATAAGAAGGTCCTGATGAAAGGAAACGCTGGTGAGTGCACAAGTATCGATTGAGGCTCACTTACATAGGGCCGACATTGTTGAAGACCTAGAGGAAAGTGGTCGAGACGACAGCGGTCATGTTCAAGAGGGAATCAGTGAGAAATCGAAGACTCAGAAGCGTGGCAAGATCTCACTTAAGGATGCCATCAACAATGTGCGAGATCTGATCGCAACGCCTGGAATCAGAAGCCAGGAACCACGTGTCGAAGACAAGAAAGGAAAGTTGTCTGCAAAGTACGTCTCTTCGACTTGCCATGTTGATGCTTACTGAATCAACGCTATTCTTTGTTAACTTAACCTCGAAATTCAGGTCGACCAACTCGAAGTTTTCACTGGCAGGACGCGTCAATGGCTGGGTATCTAATGTTGCACCAGATGAAAGGTCCAAAGCTTCAAGCGCTTCCAAGTCTCGCACCGCTGCCTCCCTTTTCTCATTGGCACATGGGCCACCCAGCACCCAGGTTACATCTGTATCAGATGTAAATACTAAGTCCAGTCGCCAACATAACTCTCCCACTCTTGCTACTAACAAACCTGTTCCTGAGGCCCTTGTTGGCGGCTTTGCCGATGACACTCTGGATGATTCCCAGGAACGCCTTGAAACAATTGCGTCGAAAACGAAGGAGAAGAAATCTTTCATTAAGGTGCGTAGATGATATGTAGTCTTACTGGTTCTAATATAAAGTAAACTATATAGATCACTACCAACACGAGGACTGAAGATGCGACCATGGGCTCGAAGGGACAGTCTGATCTCGATGTGCCAATGGACGTGAAGGCCTCCACGCCATCAGACATAGAGGCAGACTTCGAGGATGACGCGGATGGCCCAACCGACTTCGAGGACAATGATGCGATGGACGCAGAGGATGACATGGAGAATGACGTGGAGGTTCTGGAGGACAACTTCAACCCAAACGAAGACATGAAGATGTCTGAGGACAGTGACGGTGGCAGTGATTTATCATTCCACCGTCCAAACAACAAGAAGCGCAAGGTCTTGGTGGACTTATTGTCCTCAGATGAGGAACTTGAGGCTCCGTTTACAGCTGTCATTGGAGGGGTCGCGAAGAAGGCCATGCGGGTAACATCTTCTGTGAGTCTATTTCATTAACGCTTATTGCTACTCATATTTGTTTGAACAGACTTCAGTCGCTGTCTCCGAGGCAGCTGTTACAGCAAAGCCACCTACAAAGAAGGTGAAGACTGAAGAAGGTGCCGATGACGATACGAAACCCGTGCTCATACCATTGGCTGGTCACTGGATCGAGAAGCGATATAAGTCACGCTCAACCTACCGGAACAGTGATCTCCCTCCACAATGTCAGGATCAACGGTGGCCCAAACATTTTCTTTCAACCCTTTATCTGTGGGCCGGCAGCCAAAATGATCTCTGGCAGTTTGCAGATGCTTCTCTTGTTGAAGCGCTTCAACACATTTTTGATGCCGTGTATCCAGATCTCCAGTACAAGGTGACTGCTCAGGGATCTGTCTTTGGTGTTGTGCGTCTAGCAATTTTTTTTGTAGCACTATTGCTAACTCATTGTGATTTCAATAAGGCTACTCAACGTCTGGCAGAGTGGCGCAGCAACTTCGGCTCAACAGGACTCGCAATTATGATCGACTTCTTCGCTCGGAACGAAGACACTAATCCAAAAGACCTTAGCGAAGCACTTATGGAGGAGTTCGTGTTCCTCTTCGAGGACTTGGACTTTTCAGACAGGATGAAAGCATTCCGGTCTCCTTTCATGATACAGTTATTTGCAACCGCTCATCTTCACAGTACCGTTGGACATGCTTACGTCGCCGCCATCAAAACTGATGTATTGGCTGCCAGTGGCATGGCCGGTATTCTTGCTCTCTGCGCAACCTCAGTAAGTATTCTGACCATACGAGAATCATGACTCATCACATTTGACAGCTCGAACGTGCTGTCAAATGCCTGGGCGCTGGTGCCATCGATATTGATGCGGACATTCTCGATATGCGTCCTGCACAACTGAAGCGCAAGCTGCGCACGCCGAAGACCCTCAACAAGTGTACTGGCAACTACAGCACTACCGAGCACGCCTTCTCCATCAATAACTGGGGATCAGTAACCGAAGCTTACTTGGCCAGCATAAAGAAAAAGGGAGATATCTTTTTGAGGGACACGATTTTAACAGCGCGGAAGTTACTCAAGAAATCGGGCAGTGCTGGCCTCGAGAAGTACCTTCGCCTCAATGACGACGATGAATCAGAGGACACCGACAGGCGTGCCATGCTTTGGTAACTAATATTTTGTTTTTTTTGCGTTATTCATGAGCTAACATCATTTGATAGATCTCGTTTCTTATCCCACCGCTTGTACTAATGCCTTTCGTTGTCTTTCGCCTTGTTTCACGCTCTCTGCACCGCCACCCTTATTTTCGATAGCGTTTCGTACCCTTCCTTATCGCTAATGTTTCGTACTTTACAAAGTTAGTGTTCCCATTGTCATCGCTTTTTTGCACTTTTTACCAGAGGATGTCATACCATTTGCTCTCAATTAATACCACTGTGTTTTGTCGGTTAATGCCTTATAAGTGAGTTTCATGAGCTGCAAAGTAGAATTCAGAGGAGGAGTGGCATTTTTCTCAATTTTTTCATCGTGTCTTTTGTGTCGCCTCACACCTGGTTAAACTCGGAAAAATAGAAATAAATTAAAAATCTTTGGTGAAAATAGACCCGAGGTTTTACTGATGAGGTTATTCGGAACATGTTGGGGAATCCGGACTACGCTACAGAGATGGATTATCGGCCCTACCGTGAGTATTTGACTGATGGCGATGAACGCCAATGGCAGGACCTCATGTCTGGTGACTGGGCATGGAACCAAGCGGTACGTTGTCTTTCATTGTTTTCTGTAGCTACACATGCTGAAAATTTCAGTAGGAAACTATTTCTGAAGATCCGGATACACTCGGCTCAACGTTTGTGCCGGTTATACTCGGAAGTGACAAGACAACAGTCTCAGTGGCGACTGGTGCCAATGATTACTATCCCTTGTATGTATCAATCGGGAACGTTCGTAATAATGTCCGACGTGCACATCGTGATGCCGTTGCCATTATTGGCTTCCTTGCTATGCCAAAAAGTATGTTTCACACTACTACTATCGTTTTGCACTAATCACAGTCAAGCAGCTACAGAGGAGCATGCAAAAGACCCAAAATTTCGGAAATTCCGTCGGCAACTGTTTCATTCATCTGTCGCCAAGATTCTCGAGAACCTCAGGCCTGGCATGACCACACCAGAGGTTGTACGCTTCGGTGATGGCCACTATCGGCGTGTAATTTATGGCCTTGGACCATATATTGCAGATTACGAGGAGCAAGTTCTACTAGCGTCCATAGTGCGCAATTGGTGTCCAAGGTATGTTCCTAAATTATCTCCAACATCCCTCTAACTTACTGCTACTAGGTGTATGTCACATCCTGACAGTTTAGACACGAAGTCACTGTGTCGTCGTCGCGACCATACAGAAGCGTTAGTTGAAGAGGCCACCTATGGTGCTTTGTGGATGGAGTATGGGATTGTTGGCGACCTTGTTGTAAGTCTCGCGCATCTTTTCTATTGGAGTCAAGACTCAATTTTTTCTAGCCATTCACAAATGATTTTCCACGTGGCGACATTCACGAACTTATCGCGCCGGATATCCTGCATCAATTGATTAAGGGAACCTTCAAGGATCACTTAGTCAAGTGGGTTGGACAGTATCTGCAACATGTCCATGGTACGAAAGAAGCGGAGAGAATTCAAGCTGATATAGATCGAAGGTGCGTCACTTTGTCTTGAGTTGATGATTCGAAAGCTCATGTCATCAAAGAATTGCTGCAGTTGCTTCATTTGCAGGTCTCCGACGATTTCCAGAAGGTCGGGGATTCAAACAATGGACGGGCGATGATTTGAAAGCCCTCATGAAGGTTAGTTCACTATCACATTAACTAGGATATCGCAACTCGGCTAACAATAATTCAGGTCTATTTACCTGCCATCGAAGGTCACGTCCCAACAGATGTGGTGCGTGCATTTCGCGCATTTCTCGAATTTTGCTATCTCGTACGGCGCAACATCATCACAGAATCTACTTTAGGTCAAATTCAAGAGGCTCTTGACCGATTCCATCATTACAGGGAGATATTTGAATCTACGGGTGTTGTCTTAACGTTCTCTCTCCCTCGGCAACACTCTTGTTCCCACTATGTCCTCCTTATCCGACTTTTTGGTGCGCCCAATGGCCTTTGCTCCTCGATCACTGAGACGAAACACATCAAAGCTGTCAAGGAGCCATGGAGGCGCTCAAGTCGCTACAAAGCCCTTGGTCAGATGCTGGTGACAAACCAGCGCCTCGATAAGCTCACAGCAGCACGCATTGATTTCAAGACCCGTGGAATGTTGAATGGCACCTGTCTGTCTGCCACACTCAAGGCATTAAGTAAGTTTTATAACGAGTTACATCTTTATTGTTGGCTTAAATTTACACTAGAGCGTTTGCGCTTAGATAAGAAGCCTGATGCCAGCCAACCCAACGAGAATAGCGCCACAGTGCCAATACTCTTCAATGCCGATGTTACTATACAGGGTGATAACGAAGAGGGTGAAATTGACAATGGCCCAACACTGGTGCAGGCCCATGTCCAGTTGGCAAAGACCCCTCGTAAGCTATCTCATATTTTACAGTGAACACTTTTCTAATAGAATCGCAGAACGCAAACGCGCACGCACTATACCCGAGCTATCCACGGAACTCTCTATCCCCAATCTCTACAATGTCCTCCGCCGCTTCCTATTCGAACAAGTGCACCCAGATGACCAGCGCCCTCCCTCTGAAATCCCGCTTTCGAGATGTCCTCGATTTGAGGGCAAAATCCAAGTCTTTAATTCTGCATCTTCGACATTCTATGCGCCCAGTGACCGCAGTGGAATTGGCGGTATGCGCCGTGAGCATATTTGTGCCTGTCCTATTTGGAGAAACGAGGCGCCCCGGTATGACTGTGTATTTGTTAACACAGATGCAAGTGTTGAAGGGATGGGGGGCATGGATATAGCACACGTAATGTGTTTTTTTTCTTTCACATTCAATGCAGTTTCACATCCATGTGCTGTGGTGTGCTGGTTTGACAAAGCCAGTGACGGACCCGACCAGGACACTGGGATGTGGATTGTGACACCTTCGTTTGATACTGACCATTCTTTTTCTGTTGGAATCATCCATATTGATTCTATTTACCGCGCCGCACACCTCATTCCAATCTATGGAGCACAGATCATTTCACGCAACATCAAGCACCATGACTCATATGATGCTTTTCGAGCATTCTATCTGAACAAGTTTGCAGACCATCATGCTTTTGAGATCGCGTCCTAGGTGTTTTTGTCTTCTTGCTCTTGTAAGTTCATTCTGTCCGCTACTCGCATATGTGGTCTAATTACTGCGTCATCAAGTTTGCAGAGGCTAAGCCATGGCGCGTCAGACAGGCTATCATAGAATATATCCCCCTTCTCAACTCTACATCAACAATGACATGAAAACACGCGTCTCGTCACTCTCGTGCCATCCCCTCTGAGTCAATATAACCATGGCTCTGCTGTTGCGGGTACAGGTGATGGGGTCATCATCTGTGTGATCTGTGGCGATTTTTCAGCAAGCACTTCAGATCTAGAACGAGCTTGAGCGGAGTGCTTAAACGACGAGTTTGGTGAGCGCAACTTCTGCGCATTAGGTGAGTCTCCATGGTACTTATTGCAATGCTCAGACCTAACTCCGTCATCGAGTTTGCAGAGGCTAAGCCATGGTGTGTCAGACAGGCCATCATAGAATATATCCCCCTTCTCAACTCTATCTCGACAATGATATGCTC
>JABBWB010000673.1:0-16127 GCA_016628085.1 Suillus occidentalis
ATTCGACGATCGCCTGCATTAGCTCAATAGCCCGGGGAACGTCTTGTGGATAGTCAGGATGTAGGAGTTTGGTCACGCTCGCTTCATCATAGGTGGGCAACCATATGAGGTAACAAGAAAGCATCATCGCATTAATGACACGTCCATTATTCAGGACAATGCCTGCAGGGGAGCGGATGAGTGTACAAAAACCTAAAGTACAGTCAGAACAACTTGGGATTCAGTGAAAATGGATGTGTACGTTTAAAGATGTGCTTGAAGTCGAAATCGAGAGTGACCTCGCCATCACCCGTCAGCGTGTTCAAACCAGGCATGTTGCTAAGTATGCCATACAACTGTGAATCCGATGACTAGGGAGTCTTGAGAAAAAGCTTATGACCTGCAGCATGACGTGTTGCATCACCGTCAGTTGCAAAGGACCATAGTGGTCCAACAGTAGCTGCTCTGGTTGCATTCCAGCGCTCAATTGCACGAGCAAGAACACCCTCCATATCACCAGCGTCTTCAGTCTTGCAGGTGGGTGCCGCTAGAATAGGATAGAGTTCGTCCTCACCAAAACACGCAGCTCCAATGACAGTAAGCTCTTTCCCCAGGTGCACTTCACCATTGTGGATCTTCTTCGCGATGGTGACGGCAGACTCGTAGGTGCGAAGTACAGGGTCAATGAGATGGGAGTGTTTCCAGCAAAGGCCAGCAACTTTGTTGTACTTGCTGAAGTGCACCGCCATTTCTTCTAGGGCGATCTCGTCGATCATGAGACTCACACCATGTTGTGTCGTGATGCCAGTGTGAGACTTGAGCATGACAGAACGAATGTTTTCATCGAGTTGTTCATTGCAAATGGGGCCGATGGTCGGGGTGAGTTTAGTGAAGGTCGATCTGGTGCAAAGAGTGCATATGGATGGGAGACCAAGACTATGGTTGAGGGTGAACAGTAACTGACTGCCGCCAAGCCGGAAAACCAAGGTCGCAATATCCAGGTCACTGGCCCCATAGCCTCATGGATGATATGCGCCCTCGAGCGCGTCTTCAAGCTTGTTGATGATTTCCCGAATACTGGCACCGTTGCGTAATGCAACATTGACGATCTGATGAAGGCGAGGAATGTCCTTCTCAGAGATTGCCATGACAAGACGTTGGTAGTCGTCGAGTTGGGTCAGCGTGTGCATGAATTTTTGCGAGTCATTTAGTCCCTAGATATAGCTAATTAGCACGCGTAGAAGTACATAATAAAAAAACTCACCTGAAGTCTCAATTGCCTTGTTTGATCGGCATAGCCTTTGGCGAGGTCTTGCATGTGTGCAAGGCCCAGATAACGGTAGTTAGTGTGGGATTTGGGGTTGCGCGCAGCGTCTGCAAGGTGGTTGACATTGGAGTGGGGGACCCCAGGGGTTGGAGCAGAGCAGCTGCCGCATAGTACCGTAGCTTAGTCAGCTACAGAGTGTCCTTCGGGCTTTGTCGTAGCATAGACTCTTCACCACTTCCTGCCTTGCTTGCGATATGCAGGCACACAGTCGCGGATACACTGCTCCAACGTGCTGAGAGATGTCAGCACACTCATCACATGGCACATCCGCGAGAGGAGAAGATAGCTTGCAGCACTTAGAACGAAGTCGAGGTTTGCTGGGTGTTGTGAGGTCGACAAGGAAGGGGACTGAGTCCGGACCTTCATGGTCACGTTCCCAAGGGAATACCATGACGAATGGGCGAAGGTCTTGAGGCCAGGCTACGACAAGTCCTGCGCATTCACACCCAGGAGGAGGAGAGGGTAATGCACTGAAAATTTGATCAATCAATCAACATATGTGTGATAAGATGAACTGAAATTAAACATACCTTGTGTGATCTGATGTAATAGCCGTGCAATGTGTTGATGGGACATCAAACACGTTGTCATCCTTCTCAGGCGCACTCAGCTTCTTTTGAGCGGCCCCTGCAGGCATTTCCTACTCCCCCGATGATTGCTGAGTGAAACAAACTAACCTGATATCCACAAGTCAATACCTGAATGTATGCCAGTCTGGCACCACTCTGCGCAGTCCGGGCATAGAAGTTCCCACCGCTTGGTGGAATTGATCCAGACTTGCAGCTTCTCCTTGAGAAATAGCCGATACAGCGTGTCGGGGCTATTTAATATAAGGAGTTCGTCGTCGTCATATTCTGTTTCTGGGTCAGAATGCGGTGATTGCGGGTCGTCTGACCAAATGGAAGCTGAGTCATCAGGGATTCTGGCTAGCTCGTATGAATATGGTAGATCTTCTGGAGCTACGACCAATTCTATGAAGGCGTCCAAGGGGTGCAAAGGCCCAGATAATTTGATCGAGTCGATAGAAGAGTGATTTTGCGATCAAAAGTCTAAGTCCGTCTCATATGAGTCGGAATGCGTGCTATTGAAGTCTGAGCTGCAATCATCGTCCGAATTTTCATAGCTTGATGGAGTGAATGTATGCGCGTGCCATTGAAATGATTCCATAGGAAAAATGTTACATGTAGCAGAGTGATTCAGAGAGTATGAGACACGTTGATAAGCACTACGCATATGACGCACTGTAGAGACTCAATCCTGAGTAGCCTCACAATGGCCTATATTGCAGTGTAGGTCAAGTCTACAATACTACGCATGCAACACAACACTAGCGCGATAAACGCGATGTTCGCGCTGTCATGCATGGTATGCACTTCATACCATACCATATACATATATAAGGTGATAAGGAAGGTATAACAGACTATACTGTATCCTATTACCAAGTTACTCTACCATTTTTCCTTGATTCATTAGCTTATGATTTCAGTTCTTATTCTTATTCTGATTATTCTGATTTTATTCTGTGTATTTCTATTTCGTTCCGCATATTTCTATGTGTTTCCGTATATTTCTGTCTCTTTCTATTTTTTCTAGGCTTATTCAGCCACTCTTTCAGCCACCTGATTTTCCCACCATATTTTGAGCATGTTTGTAAGCATGTCATGTGACTGGGAAATGATTTGTAAGGACTTCCTGTTTGACTCATCATGTTTAGTCATGATTCAGTCATGCTTTGTAAGACTTACAGTTGTATTTGTAAGATATTAGTAAGACAGGATGACTCACCACACCAAATGGCCTGGTTTGTAAGCACATTCTTACCAATCCATGTGATGACTCATACTATTCTTTGTAATACTACCATGTAAATTAGTAATCAAGCTGACTCAACACCTGGTTTCTTACCAATCCAGTGCTGAATCATGCTTAGTAATCTGGCCTCCCAAAAGGTATAAAAGGAGCCCATTTTACACCTGAGCAATCAGACTTCCCACTTTGAACCTACTCTGCAACAGTTGCATATTACGTAAGTTAAGTGCAGGCCATCACTTGTGCCTTGAAGTAAGTAAGACCTTGTAAGCTGTATATTTGTCATATAAGGACTATACAGGCAAGGCAATTTATTATCTCTTGTGCTGTGTACTACCAAACATAAGGTCTACACAGGCAAGATCAGTCCATTCTTAAGTTGTATAGCACCATACTGAAGTGTCTATACATATTCTTCTACTCTATCTTTTTTACGATCTAAGCTTTACGTCTATTATGCTAACTCTCTCTCTCACGTCAAGGGAGACTCGTACAAGTTGAAACAGACTTTCATAGGTTGAAACACGACCTACTAGGGTGAAACATACCTACCAGATTTCGTTATCATCTATCATATACTACTGTGAGTAACTTCATTTTTTATTATCTTTTGTGTCTATTAGGTTGTTGTAAAAAGAAAAGGTAATTCCTCCCAAAGAACCTAGCACGTTATCTACCACGAAAACTAGAAAAGTCGTAGACCGTGTACTTAAGGACTGGCAAGAAGTCTTATCCTGTATAGTTGTGCTGTCACTATATACGCGTTCTATATAAGACCCTTAAGTAACAAGACAGCGCGATGCGTGCGACATAGGCAACACAAACACGACATAGGCGACACTTGCGCGACTTGCGCACGCCTTAGGCGAACTTTCCTGCGCCTAAGCGCCCTATGGCACCTGACCTCCTGGAGTATTTTCCCATGTCCAACCAAGTTCCCAGGTATGCATTTCTCCATTTATCATTTATTTCAACATCGTACCATGTTTATTTTACTGGACTTTACACTTCACTTTACCTTTTCACTTCATTACCTTCCATTACAGAGAACTTCACTTGATATTTGACTTTACACTCTATCAGTTATAGAGTACCACATTTTTATTATGTTTTGATCAATACACTTTCATGTCATCACCCCTTAACAAGTCTCAGTATCATCTGCATACCACTTTCACCCTGTTCCGCTTTGCAACGCGCGACTTTCCCACGCTTCGCGCGCCTATAGCGCCTTATTCCTGCACCTGTCGCCTTATTGTGCGCTTTGCGTGTTCCCCCTAGAGTTGCCTATATTCGTGGATCCCAGCTCTCTTGCATCCCCTAAGGGACGAGCCTATTGCACTCTTACTCTTCCCTTCAACACTTATATCAGCTGCACCCTCAGCTGAGTTGAAGATCCTTCAGCGCATATATTGATATCACGTGTTTTGATCACATGTTCACAAAATCACATACAAAATTTGCATTTTGGTGAGCAGCGCACTTACACGCCCGTGTTTTATTTGAATAACTACCTAGGTGTGTTCTATAGTAGCCAAAACCCCCCCCCTCTCTATGGTTAACTAATGTTTTCGATTACTTTTGAGAATGCTAGCTCAAAACTCAGTTGGTCTGTCTTGAAAGTTCAGGTGGCTATGTATTAAGGTTCAAAAACTTATATAATATCAAGCTCGATATTTGGCATTTGCCTTTTACAGTCCTCTTGTATAAGAATATCCAATGAATCGATATCTCACTGAAATACTTTCAAAGCAATTGGTTTAAGGGAAGGAAGAAGGGAAAACTATTCTTCGTGCTGCACAACTCTTGTATCACCCCGTCAACGCATGAACTTCAGAGACGGCTCACCAGCTTCCGACTCTAGAAGACTCGAGCGACAAGCGTCGTAGAAAAAAATATTACTGTCCAGCACATCTTCATGTTGCAGGTGAACTTGATATGATCTTGTCCCTGGCTGTTTTTCATTGCACTTCCTTGTGAGCACCCACACCTTTATTTTGTTCATGTAATACATCGCAACATAGATTGTCAATGCCTCTAACCAAAATGCAGAGCTGACTGTAATTAAAATCTCCTGTTTCCAACACCAGGCAAGTCGAAGTCTTGCAATATTCATCGATTGATGCAAATATGCATCTTTGCCACCCTATTGAGCCTACAATTGATCGCTTTTAGTATCTGTAAGTCTTAAACAGTACCAAGACAATACCAATTGCAAGGGATGGCCATCTGGTCCAGGAGGATGGGTGATATGGTAAACAATTGGGAAACGAAAGACTTACTTACTGGTGTCATCAACTCCAGCAAGTATCGAAGAACTCCTTCCATGTGAGAAAGTCGTCTCTGGCATTGCGTTGTGCCGCTACGGCTTGTGAACACAGCACAGAGCAATATCTGCAAGTTGGGGCAGCCTGAGTCCAGAAGTCTGTATCAGATGGAGGCACAGCATGCGCCCGATTGGTGGGTAGAAGGCGGCACCTGAGGACATGGGTTATTTTGATATCTGCAATGTACAACCAGCGCATTAGCATATAGGAAATGCGACCAAACATCGGCCAGGTAATATTTCCAGTCAGATGATTCAAGATTTAAAGTCTTTCAATACTGATATTTCAGCCACGGGTGAGGAAGGTTATCATTTGGTTGTCATTTGACCTTCCTTTTCCTTTTCCTCTTCTGCCAGTGCGCTGTTGGATGGTGTATGTCAAACATCCTCTTTGACGGGGTCTCTCTGGGGCTATGAACTTGGTGATGTGTTTGGACATGACGACGGAGGTGCAGTTTGTGCAGGGACACATTTGAATAAATTTTAGATGGTCGTCAATGTAGGTACAGTAAAATTTTGTGTGCGTGCATGGAGAGGAAGGAAAACTGATTTGAGTTTGTTGGATCTCGGATAACCGACATCCGAATCCCGATAAACTCACTACACGGCATAATGCACATTGGGGTTGTCAATATTTAGGATAGGTTTACATGTTGTACGAAATGTGAAGAAAATATTTGAAGTTTGAATTGACATAAAGAGGGACATATAACTTCAAAATTAATCATTGTTTTGCATGACAATCAAGATATGAAATATCCACAGCCATGTTGTCACTGACTATACCTCAACTTAAACAAGAAATATAATTGGATTTCCGGTGTCTGCTTGAATTTTAAGTTTAATTATCGCATACAACTTCGTATGAAACTTGAATTTTGATATGCTTGCCAATATTTTAAGTTTTGTCAAACAATAAGGGGCTACACAAAATTTGAAGTTTACGCTGGCGGCAAAATGTGATGGCCAAACTTAAAGTTTCGTCTTCGGACAAAATAAATCGCCCGATCATCGCCCGCTCATCACTCAATTGTTGCCCACTCATGAAGGACAAATGGTGATCCGACTAAAATTAATGTCTCATTAGCATATAAGTATGGTACAGTAAAACTATGTCTGAGTCCAAGCTACGCAAAACTCGTAAGTATGAATGAGACAGGGAGTGAGGGAACTCTTACTTGATGCTCTTGTCATGAAATCATAGCTAGCTGCCGAAACGTTGCGCATGATCTTGTTAGTAGCAGGTTGAAATTTGAGGGAGCGCTTCCATTGTGTGGAGGTCATTGGACCATTGGCGTCCTTGGTGAGCGAATGTCGCATACGAGAAACCCCTTCTCAAAGATTGCCAAGACGTCCTTGGAACCAATCTTCGCAGTGAGCCAACCAAAAACCAACATTTAAGCCCGACGTGTTCCAAGCATTGGGCCGAGGCCACCATGAAACTATCTCTGGACCGTCACCTAGAAAGTGCGGCTGTTAGTACTACTAATGGGACTAAACTAAACTATAAAACTTACGGTGGTCTATGTAGTACATTCCACACATGAAATCAATTTCCTCCTCTGACAACCCATCATCGTAGTAAGTCTGATCGCCATCGCCAATCAATAGCTCGCCAAATGGAATGGCTTCTGTTGAAATACCATCGAGGACAGACGGAAGGTGATTGAAACCAAGGCTGTGCAAGGCCAAATGCCATACAAGTCCTCCATGCAGGAACGCAGCCCTTGCCCGGGGACAATTCATCAACTTGTGGCGGGGCTGCTCATATATGATATAATCAGCGTATAGGGGATTGAAAGGCGAGCCCCTTCAGTGACAAATTCCGTATCATACGGGCCACCCGACCTACATAATATCCCGTATCAGACGGGCCAGCGGACCATGGGCCCATGTTGTGTATATCCTCGATGATGACGGATGGGCCGGGAGTACAATTATTTCCGATGGGTACGGGTGGGCCCATGTATGCCAATGATATATATATTGTTGATGTTGACGGATGGGCCGGGGAAATATGATGATTCATGGAGATGGGTGGGCCCATGCAGGTAATATGTAGAGTAGGATATTATAGACAGCTGGGCTGAAGAGAGGTGTAAGGCAAACATTATTATATAGACGGGTGGGCCGAGGGGGGGTGTATTACATATAAGGGTGGGCCGAGGTGGTGGAATATTACATATACGGATGGGCCGAGGGTGGTATAAAATATTGATTGCATTGACGGGTGGGCCGAGGTGGTGGAATATTACATATACGGATGGGCCGAGGGTGGTATAAAATATTGATTGCATTGACGGGTGGGCCGAGGTGGTGGAATATTACATATACGGGTGGGCCGAGGGTGGTATAAAATATTGATTGCATTGACGGGTGGGCCGAGGTGGTGGAATATTACATATACGGGTGGGCCGAGGGTGGTATAAAATATTTATTGCATGGACGGGTGGGCCGAGGGGGTGGAATATGACATATACGGGTGGGCCGGGGTGGGGGAGTATTGCGTATATGGGTGGGCCAAGGTGGGGCATATTATATAGATGGGTGGGTCGATGTTGGATGTATTATATAGATGGGTGGGCCGACCTTGGATGTATCACATAGATGGGTGGGAAAACCCCGCACATGAACCCTGGTGTGCACTGTATGCTATTTGTCACAAAACAAGTCACCGAGTCTCAAAACAGGAAAGCATGGACACCAGAAGCACAACATTCGCAAAAATATAAATGTGTGAAATGTTCACGACGTGCCGAACCCCGAACCCCGAAATTGTGGACTGCCGGGGCTCGGATCTCGGGGTTCGGGACTCGGGACTCGATATTGGAGATGAAAAACATTGTTTAAAAATGTTTGAATGAAGTTGTCATACATCCATACATACTGTCCTGCATATCCATAATCATGTGACTGACCCCCGACCCCCGACCCCCGAGTGCCGAGTGCCGGACACCCGGAACTCGGGACTCGGGACTCGGGACTCGGGACAATATGTGAGATGAAGACAATTTGTGAGATGAAAGAGACATGTGTCAAATATTTTTGAATCCCCCTTCTGCACATCCGTAAATATTGTACCGAACCCCGAACCCCGAAAATGTGGACTGCCGGGTCTCGGGTCTCGGGTCTCGGGTGTCCGGAGTTCGGCAGTCACAATTTGGGGAGGTTGCCAAAAATCGATTTTGAAGAAAAATTGATTTACACATGTGTGGATGCTCACATCAATCTTCGACACCCGAACCCCGAACCCCGAAAGTGTGGACTGCCGGGGCTCGGGTCTCGGGGTTCGGGGTTCGGGTGTCGACGATTGATGTGAGCATCCACACATGTGTAAATCAATTTTTCTTCAAAATCGATTTTTGGCAACCTCCCCAAATTGTGACTGCCGAACTCCGGACACCCGAGACCCGAGACCCGAGACCCGGCAGTCCACATTTTCGGGGTTCGGGGTTCGGTACAATATTTACGGATGTGCAGAAGGGGGATTCAAAAATATTTGACACATGTCTCTTTCATCTCACAAATTGTCTTCATCTCACATATTGTCCCGAGTCCCGAGTCCCGAGTCCCGAGTTCCGGGTGTCCGGCACTCGGCACTCGGGGGTCGGGGGTCGGGGGTCAGTCACATGATTATGGATATGCAGGACAGTATGTATGGATGTATGACAACTTCATTCAAACATTTTTAAACAATGTTTTTCATCTCCAATATCGAGTCCCGAGTCCCGAACCCCGAGATCCGAGCCCCGGCAGTCCACAATTTCGGGGTTCGGGGATCGATGAAATGTCAATGGATTCAAATATTTTTGCGAGCTTCGGGCCTCGGGTGATATCAACTGTGAATCTCGAGTTTTGAGTTCCGGATTTCAGGGAGGCAGGTCAATCATCCAATTGTGGCATAGGTAACATGCATTGACAAACATTTATGTACATCTATCACTAGGGAATTAGGCAGCCATGTCAACCTCCTCATCAGAAGTCCCAGCCTTCACCTCAACATCCATCTCCTCAGAAACCGAATTGTAGTCTGGGAAGAGGTTGCCCGGATCATCCGGGATCACAATTTCTCCGGACGATTGTGGAGCCTCAGGCTGAACTTGGCTGGGTTCAAACACCAGCCCCACCATGTCAGATGCGTCCTCGACCTTCAAGGGAGTCGGTTCCATGACTCCCATGTCCAAATTGATGAGGTTGGGAAGTGCGGAGGGGAGGGGTGACATGGACGGAGGAGGAACTGATTGATCCAGCAACATGGTTGCATTGGCAGGTGAGTCCGGAAGTGGAAATGAGGGGTGCCGGTCGACCACCTGGCGCCGGAGGCTCTCATGGAGGCGTTGCAGGGTGTCAATCTTACCATCCTGCTCCCGGACACGAGCCTCCAGAATGGCGATGCGAGCTGCACCATCCCTAATGGCAATTGCCATGGAATGGAGGTCCGGCATGGGCACATCGAGTGCAGCGCGAGGCACTGCGGCACTCGAGGACGGAACAGCTAAGTGAAAAATGAGGTCAGCCGGTCAGTGAAAATTTGAGTGACTTACCAGCTGTGGCAGGGGCAGGGGCAGGGGCAGGCGTCTTCCTGCCAGTGGTCTTGCTGCGACCACGAGACTGCACCTTGGGTGCAGTCGCAGCAGGGACGGCCGGAGTTCGGGATACCCCACGAGATTGACTTCGAGTCCGGGTCCTGGACTGCGAGGGAGACGGAGCAGTGGAGGGAGCAGGGCCAGGTGTCTTGGAACGAGTCCGCTGGGTGGTGGCCTTACCTCTGACGCGTCTGGGGGGAGATCCCAGAAATGCCGGATGACACTTGATCTTCTTGGTGGCGCACCTGAGGCAAGATAGGCAGGGGTGGCCGGTCCTCCTGTCCACACGAGTCTCGCAGTGCCAATCTTCCTTGACACAATAATAGCAGGGGTTGTTCTGTGGGATCCATGAGTGGACGGATGACAGGGAATTGAATGCAGTACTCACTGGGCCAGGAACCGTAATATCAACGGGGGGAATAGCAGGAGGTTCCCCATCCGAAGCTCCTGCAGTGTCATCAGTGGGCTCGACGACCTCCGGACGACTGCCGGAGGTTTGCTGAAAAATTGTAAGTACGAACGTCAGTTCCAGACATAATTTCAAGACTTACCGTAGCCTCAGGACGACTGATGGGAGATTTCTAATGCAAATAACATCAGAAACATGAGCTCCAGACAAATGTAACTGACTCACCAAAACCTCCGGACGACTGCCGGCAGTCTTCTGTTGACACATGAGCATCAATCTGAGTTCCGGACGAAAAAATCGGACTTACTGAAGCAGGCCCAAAATTTTGCTTCTTCGGGAGAACCGGGCGAACGAGGCAACTGGGGCGTCCTGACAACAATTGTGGAGAGCTGGGGCAGGACGACCTCCGGCACTCCACGCGAAATCGGCTGAAACAAATTGAGAGCATGAAAAAAATGAGCCAGGAGACATACCTGAACAATTGTGTCTTCCTCATCCTCCGACTCGACATCCGGAGCCGACTTGACAGGTCGAGTCGACTTGGCACGCTTCCGACTCTTCATGGCGGACTTGGGAGGTTGGGAGGAGTGCCCAGAAATCATGGGCGACTTCCTCTTTCGTGGACTCGGTGCTCGGTGCTCGGTGCTCGGTACTCGGTGCTCGGTACTCGGTACTCGGGGTTCGGGTTTCGGGAATTCGGACTTTGGCTGTGTTGCTGGGGATTGGCCATTTGGTAGTGTTACTTTGACATATACACAATAGCACATATGACATTTCAAATGGGGGCAGTAAGATATATCTACATTATGTGCGTCCCCGTGCTCTGGTGACTCTAGGTGTGCTCTCTACTGGCATTTGCGACATACTCCGGGTTGTCCTCGCCGATGGTTCAACCGGAGCCTTCTCGCCCCGCCTCCTTTTTGTTGCCGGAGGCTTGATACTCTCTTCCATTGCGACATTGTTAGCCTTGCTGGTGGCTTCCTCAGTCAACCCTGCCAGGAGGTCGCCCATTCGTGATGTCAGTAATGCAGCTGCTTTGGCTGGCTTGGCCGGGCGAGGCTTTGGAATTGCACGCGGGACTGCCGTGGCTTTGGATGCAGGACCTACTGTCCTGCGCTTCTTCAGCGGAGGTCTCCCATCAGCCAAGTCACCATCCAAATCATCCTCCATGTGATGAGTTGCGCTCTCCGTGTCACTCTCCGGTTCTGTCGACGATTCCCGAGGCCTTCGGACGGTGACCCTCTGCTGCTTTCTCCCTGTACGAGTCCGAGAGGGTGACTTGCCGGACACCACAGATGGTACCATGTCGCCATTGTTGTTCTTCCATGCTTTGAACAGAAATGTGGGACCTTCGCCTGCTTCCTGCCGAGCATGCCAGAAATGGAGCAAGGCGGTGGTGTCCCAATGTTGCAGCTTCGAAGGCTCCTTCAGGTCAACATCTGCCGGAAGATACGTCCGGGCCACAAAGTCATCCGGACTTTGCACGATGGCACTCCATGGCACGACTGCCTTGTCCTTGCCTGAACAAATCCCTGTGTCCCTGCATTCAACAATGTCTCGGATCATGCGAAGAGAAACTCACGGTAGTGCGATGTGAGGAAAGCCCTCACTATGGCCTTCTTCTCCTCAAGTTTCGTGTCCGTGATGTCCGGAAGCAACGGCATGCCTTCCCCGTCCATGTCGAGTTCGAAAGCGGGTTTGCGAACCCGCTTTCGACCTCCCTTGACCTGACGTCCTCCATCCCGTGCCCCGGCGCCTATCATCCAGATGCTCAACATGTTACATCTGTCGTAGACTGTTCAGAAGCTCACCGAACTGTTCCTGCGCGTACTCCTGCCACACTGGCTCTATAACCTCCCAGTCCTTCGTCTTCATGAAGCTGTCCCCGTCTCCTAATGCCTCGTTGTCATCGTGCCTGCATGAATGCTTGAAGATGAAAGATCCACGCCCCAGTGTAAAATGTACTCACATCCCGAACAGCACCTCTCCCTTTTCATTCTTCCAAGCAGACATCACGAAAACTCTCATCCCGCATTGCCTCCACATCTCCTTGGAGAAGTGCTCCATGTACGCCGGACCCTTCTTACGAGCTACTTGTGCTTGTATCTCCGGAGGCGGACAGTTGTTCGACCACTCTTCCGCTGTTTCCTTCGCCTTCTCCAGCTCATCATCGTCCAATTCAGCCATGACTCTCTTCACCGCCGCCTGATAATGCTTGAACATACCCGGATCTCCTGGCTTCACCCCGGACTCGTCCTCAATCCTTTTCAGCACCTCTTCGCGTTTCTGCTGGTAGACCACCATCCTGGGGGTCCATTTCCTCCCATACTTGATCATGTCCTTCCTTTCCTTCTTTGTCTTGTTGTTGAACAACCAGGTCTTGTACATCTAAGAGTCGATGAAAGTGTATGACATTAGAAATTTGCTTTTCAACATAACACAGATGCATCACCTGCTTCCTCTTTCTCCATTGTTTTTGGTCCACCTTGGGAGCAAACAACCTGGCCGCCCTTGCCACAGCAGTGAAAATCCCTCGCCTCTCGCTCCTTTTGGCCGCAGTCCACTCAGGAAGGTAGTTCTTCAACTCCGAAATCTCCTTGTCCGTGAGCTTCTGCGACTGTGGTTGACGCCCCCTCTGTCTTCCGGAAGTGGTGTTGTTGGAATGACCTGTTCTTGCCATTGTCAATCAGATTGCAGAACGGGCTGAGGATTTGGAAGGTGGAAGTATTGATGAATGGCGCGAAGTTGAACTTTGAGCAAAGCCTAACAATAGGTTAATTGACCTATATGGGACGAGAAGCCATTAATGGAAATGAATTTGTAATGAGCCGGCAGGACCGCACAACATCATATTGCAACAACAATTCATAAGTAAGTATACTTGGCCTCAAAGACATTCGAGTCATCCCTGGATGTTGGCCCATCAGGTTCGATCCAAGTACTGTGAAACTACACGACAGAAGCCAAAGACCCATGTTCTGTCGAGAGCATAAGCACTGCTGAAGTTATGAGGGTGGTGATTGATCCGCCTATATTGGACGCAATGCCATTAATGGAAATAAATTTGTAATGAGCCAACAAGACTGCAAAACATCTTGTTGGAATAACAAGTGATTCGACCTTCCTCAGCTGATGCTTCGCATGCAATATCAGAAACTAAGATGAAGATAGGTAGATGCACCCCGGTGCAAAAATCACACAGGGTGGAAGCAAGGGGCAGCAAAGGCAGGAAGACTTGGGTCAAGGTCCCACTCGCAAGCACGAGGCGACATGCATACAAGTCCATGCCTGACTCTCCCCCGGAATCACCAACACTTCAGCCTGTCGAGGCACCACCTCCTTGGGAAGACTTTCCTGACAATACTTACCAGGATGATCAAGGCTCATTCGAGCCTTTGCAGCTCCAAAACACCATGGCAAGTTCATGTAAAATATTCCAGATTCATTCAGATGATGGCTGAGTATAAAAAACTCCAGAGTCAAAACGACTACCTCAGGCAATGGCTGCCAAGGCAGGGAATCATATCTGCATCACCTCCTGGATAGAGAAGCTCCACCAGAAGACAGGAGATGCGTCATCTGCGAACAGGATGGGGTGTACAAATGTCAAGATTGTCTTGGCCAGCCACTCTATTGCACTGGCTGTTGCAGGAGTCAACATCGCAGCAATCCTTTCCACTGGATCAGTCAATGGAATGGACGATTCTTCGAGCGGAGTTGTCTCGCTCATGTGGGACTCATCATACACCTTGGCCATGATGGAAAACAATGTCCGGCGGTCGCGGACAGGTGGAATTTGTTCGAAGAAGACGAACCTGAAGACCAGCTCGAGCCCGAAGATCTGCCATTTGTGTCCGGACCAGAGTTCCAGCCGAGGGAAAACACCATGGTCATCATCGACAAGTCCGGAGTTCATCGCCTGGAGGTTCGATGCTGTGATTGTCCGAATGCCATGAGTCCGGACATTCAAATGTTTCGACATGGATTTTTCCCTGCATCTTTCAACAGGCCCAAGACAGCGTTCACCTTCGCAGTGCTCGATGATTTTCTGCTGGACAACCTTGAATGTGGCACCTCGGCCATGAACTATTACAGCAAGCTCCGGAGAATGACCTCGAGCATGTTTCCACACCTCGTTCCGGTAATGCCTTGCCCTCCTTCATCTGCTGGACATCATATTGACAAAGCACTTGGCAAGGACCGATACAGGGAGCTCATGAGGGTCGCTCGACAGTGGAGGCAGTTGAAGACAATGAAATGGCATGGCTTCGGCCATCGTTCGGACGACCCGAGCACAGGAGAACTCGCATTGTTTTGCCCGGCATGTCCTCAGCCTGGTATTAATGTGATGCTGTCAGAGGATGAATCCCTTGATGAGTGAGTCCCGTTCAACCACCGATGCAGCCTCCACCATAATACGAGCTCTCCAAGCTGGCAATACACCCGGTCATTTGTGATGGACGGCAATTTCAAAGCCGAACATCTGCATCCCATTAAGCCATTCGATGAAGTGTGGCTGTCCGATGGGCTTGGATTCATGGTGGGAAAGGACAGGTATAAAATGCATCTGGCAGAGGCTGCTGACACGGTGGAAAAATCGAGCTGCAACAACCACCGGGCAGTGAATCAAGCTAATGCTGCTCGGCACAAGCTGGAGTCCACCGGGATCGGGGGAGTCGCATGTGCCCGACACGGCTGCTTTGTCCCTCACTCCATGGTTGATTTTCAGAAAGGCGAAAGGCAAGCCACATGGGCCATTCCCTGTTCACGAGTTAACGGAGCTTCGCTTGCAGACAAATGAACATGGACTACGCCCTTTGCGAGGCCTCCCAGCACAACATGGAAGGCATCACCAGGGCCGTCACCTTCTACGATATCAACTGTCAATACAACAAACACTTTCGGGTTCGGGTGGATCGAAGCCGTTTTCTTGCAATGTCCCCGGAACTAAACATCATTCCCGGAATCGGGTTGTGGCATGTTCACGGCCATCAGGACAGCTGCTACGTCCGGTATGCGTCCAACTTTATTGAAGGCATCGGTCGGATCGACGGAGAGATCATGGAGACCCTATGGGCACGGCTCAATCTGATTTCCCCTGCTGCTCGGGGAATGTCATCTCCGCACCGAAAGGAATGCCTTGATTATCAGATGAACGACTCGAATTTCTGCAAGATGATCCGCATGAAAAGGACTCTATGCCGGAAATACAAGCTGGCGAGGAATGGCATCTCGGAAAGCGGGAAGGCATTCGACAGACTGGATGAAGCAGCACCCGCTGATTTAAAGACCGAATGGTTGGCCAGGGAGAGGATAGCTCAGTCAAGCAGAATGAATGATCCTGCTGCGATGGACGAATATGAGATCAATATAAAGAAGGGTACGTCCACGTCCATTGTCTCCATCAAGTTCAAAATTAATAATGCACTCAGCACCGAGCAAAAAGGAGATCGAGCTTAGATTATTAGAGGAGGGTGATGCCCGCAATGCGGCACCCTCTCGCAGATCTGTGGCGACGTGGATATCGACGGGGTTGGCAATTGAAGAGGCTCAGATCGCATTGCTCATAGAGGTACGAAGGATCGGAAGAAGATCCACGGAGACACAGAGATTGGACATCGCCCGTCAACGCGATCGGCTCCAAGGCCAGATAGACTGGATTCACTCGGTCTGCTTGACGCATCTCGA
>JABBWB010000674.1:0-16096 GCA_016628085.1 Suillus occidentalis
AAACAAGTGGGCAAGGGAGTTCATTCTACTGCCATTTGCTGTGTTGGCGATTTATCTGAAGTATGGACGCTATCAGATGACATTCTCTGTCCTATCTTGCAGTCAGCCTGGGACGCGGTCTTACAAAGACAAGATTCCACAACGGTTACAGCAGACGGCCTTCATCGCCCTCGTATGTTTTTTTTTTCGCACATGATGTAATCTGATCATTTTATTGTAGACCCTCCAGCGGTTGTCAGAGTGGCGCAATAGATTAGCAACTGTGGCTCTCGTTGTACTCGCTAACTCATGATCTCGCAGGGAGGACCTCAACACCGATCAGGGACCGTCAAGATTTCACATCAGGCTTGCTCGAAGGCTCTGCTTTTTGTTTGGGGACATCTACAGAGGACGAGAGATGTCCAGACCATTCCAGTCTGACTCCTTGTGCAGGTCCTTGTGCAGCACAAGTTGTGCCACATCTGGCGCTGTCAACATACCAGGAACAAACAACACATTGCCGGACACTCGAAGGGCGCTCTCGCTCTTGTTACGGCAGCGGCATGTATTTTTTTCCTCCTCATACAGCTGACTCACCCTGTGTTTTAGATGGAACGTGCCATCAAACTTTTTGCCAATGGGCAGATGCTTCTGAGCGACATCGACACTGCTGGCACCGGCCGAAACAACAAGACCCCGCTGCACATCAATCCGTCAACGGGTAAAGAGAGTAGTGTTCCATTGGCGTTTTCAGATGCCAATTGGGGCGTGCAGACCAGGGCTTACATCACGTCTATCAGCCGCTTGCCAGACTCGGTCGTTTACCGCAACTCGGAGCTCGCGCAGAGCCTTGCCATGAAGAGGCGTGGCACACGGATGGAGGTGGATGATGAAACTGAGGATGAGCGAGCCCTCATTTTCTAGAGGTAATGTTCTTCGCTCTTGTTTTCATTCACTACTATCTCGAATCTGACTACTACTACTAGTAGCTGGTACTACCTGGGTTGTTTTCTCGCTGCCACACTGTCGCCGTCTCATTGCTGTCGCTGCCGTCTCATTTCTGTCGCCGTCTCATTTTTAGTTTCACACTTATTCTACTTACTACTACTTATTTCTCTCGCTACCTACTTAGTCGTCTTGTTTGGTTGAAATGCAAATGTTTTTTTTCCTTGTAACAAGAGTGATTAAGCACAAATAAGTCGAAAATAAGTGCGAAAAAGGGGATATAAATTAAACCTATCATGATTGCAATGCAATACATTCTCAAATAAGTGCACAAAAAGTGGAAAAAAAGCGAAGAAAAGCTAAATACAAGAGGAAGGGATCTGCTTTTGAACTTGTTGAAGCTTGTGACAAGGAGATGATATGGTTCTTGTGCGCTCTTGTGTGAGAAAATAAGTGACGAAAAAGGAAGGTAAGGAATGTGTGAATTTACTGATGAATCCTATCAAGTGCACAAATCATGGTTTCAAACTTGGGCTAAATTGATGAGTGCAATATGTTCTAACTTACTTTCAATTCAAGATGTCTTCTATTCAGAACCTCGAATTCTGTTATTCGATCCACTATCATAGATAGGCTATATTGTACATCGTGCTACCAAGTCCGTTGTGCACGTTCAACCTACTTCTATGACGCTATTAAAATTCTCCATGTTTCTCCAGGGAGCTTTTAGCGCGTTCGTGTGCTACAGAAATAACGATTCAGGGCGCTGTATACTTCAAAGGCTGAAGATCGCACCTGCATGTTTGGCTTTTTCCTTGTCAATTGCGTCCATTCCCTTGGTCTCTGCAATGCGGTCAACAAAGCCACCCGTTAGCGCGGCACTACGCAGAAGTTTTTTTCAGATGAGTTCGAGACCACTTTACATGATAATACTCACAGCAGCTCCACGGCCTTTGCATGATTCGCGGGTTTTCCGTTCTTCTGGACATGCTTCTCGTACGCCTTGGCAGCCTAAGATGTGATCAGTAACGATATCGCGGTCAAGACACGAAAGACAAACCTCGTATGATGCGGCAGCAGCAATGAGCTCATGGGTCAGTTTGGCGCTGTGTCCGCCAGTCACCTACAGATCATTGAGATGACCGTTCAAAGCAACACACCACTGCAGCTTACCTGCGAGTGTGCTTGAGCCTCTTCTGAATCGTGCGTAAACCACATATTGTGTTTGTGTAATGGGGGAAAACTGAATACAGTGAAACATGAATTTGACATCTTTTATAACTGCAAGGAGCGGTGCGATGACGTCAGTGGGGGGTGCACATTGCTCTGCGTAGTGTGCACCACTTGAAAATCTTTCTTCCAGACAGATGGGGTCGCCCTAATTACACCCCTTGAACTTGAAAGCTTGACCAGTGACCTGTGACCAGTCTACTCCACATCTGCAGCTGATACCACTCCAAATGAACAAGTTGGACGGTCTGGATTCAACTACTCCATCGACAAGAATACTCATAATGCTGTGGTTTCTCATAGATTTGGTGGAGTTGATACTATTCGTAGGATCCAGCTACAGCCGTGAATGGGAGCAAAATGGCTATAATTTTCAAGCTATTTTTGAAAAGAAAAACTGCGGACATCGCCAATATGATTTCATGGTAGGCGTCATCGACATATACTATGTAGTGCACCCCTGTGTATATGCATAGGACGCGTCACAGGGGAAATCAAAAAAATTTCGTGACTAGTAAAACAACTTTTTTCGCCGTTGTATTAATCATGGACACAAAATCTGCGGCTGCAACGTCAACTCTACTGACGCCCAAGTCAAAATTCTACTGCGAAAGTTTGAACACAAGTTTGAGCTGGTCTCCCAGAGCCAATGACGTCACTGCAGTTGCTAAATGTGGGGGTGAGTCACGCAATCCACGATTGCCAGGTACATACAGTACGTGACGTCACCCTGCGCACGAGTCGGAAGCACATTCAAGCTACCCCACTGTGAGTAATTTGACTCTTGAGAGGGATTTTCTGGTCGAAACCTGTGCGATTCTTCTCGTTCGGCGCAATATCATCCACCACACCAGTACTCTGGTTTGTAGAAGTACAATGTAAATGAGCTGGACAAGTCACTGATCCTACTTAATTTTCACAAGCTTGCACCATGCCAATTGCAAATGCACACCTGGCAGCCTCCGCAAAAGGCTGTCTCTCCACATAGCTACCACTCACAGTCGTCAGATTTTGCGGGTTCTGCATCAGCACCATCCGCACTGGATTGAACTCGGTGTACTGCTCCCATACCGGAGACTGGTCCAGCTTGTAAGTATTCGGATTGCCAGCGCGCACAAAGGAAAGCCAGTAAGCAATCAGTTCAGAAGCGAACGCGAGTTCGGCGGGCGTTTGTGGTGTAAATGTCGTAGAGCCATTGAAACTAGAATATTATTTCTGTGAACCCGTGCTTTTATTTAGAGAGCATCAGATGCTCACCCGGTGTTAGTGCCATCAAACATCATCCAATTCTCTGCAGCATGTGCGACGACATCTGTATCGCTCGTCGGGTTAGGTGTATTGTACCGATAAGTCCAAGTATTGGAATATAGTGACGATGGCCCGCCCATGGCCTGGCGCTGATGCGTGTTGTTAGCCTGGCTTAACAGTACCATGGCGGTGCGGGGCTCAAACTTACACCGCATATCAATTCAGGTTCACCTGTGGCAACCTGGAATTGCTGACTCGAAGAACTAAATTCATCTATTGGATATAGAAGCAAGAATTCCCGAATGTCGGTGTCTGTCAGTGATGGAAAAAAATCTTGAAGTGCCAGAGAGATGTTCGCCCCGCCAGAAAGAGTCTCGTTGGAGGTTGCACTATAAAATGGCGTCATTAGCAGTAGCGCAGCACCGAAATGACCGAAGTGCCAGCATACCCAACTATAAGCGGAACATGAGCGAACTCGTCGCATTGGAACTTTGACGTAGGGTATCCAGTAATCAGCGTGCCGTCCAATACGGGGCGAAATACATTGTACAACCCAGAGCTGCCGCCCGTTAGTTGCGGAAACGAATGCCTCGAGTAGAGTGTGCGGAACTCACAATTTTCCTTGGACTGCAGCGTCCTGTGCCCGTGCAAGCGCGCTAACACTTGCACCACGGAGGCATGTCATTTGATCTGCCACAGAACCCGCTCCACACCCTGCATACGTTGCATAAAATTGAAAGAGGGGCTGTTCATGGGTGTTAGATGGGGCGCTCATCCCGGTAGGGCGTTTCACATACCTGCTGTTGCTCAGGAGTGGGGAGGGGCGATCTGAAGACGCTCTGTGCGATGGCGCCAGAAAAAAGTTGTTCACCCTCGTTGGCAATCATGTGTAGCTCTACGGAACTAGCACCAGCACTCTGACCGTTGATTGTCACTTTGGTCGGGTCACCACCGAATTTGCTGATGTATGATTTGACCCATTTGAGTGCCTGGATCTGGTCCTTGAACCCCGCGTTAAAGTCACCGTACGTAGCGTCGGCGAATTCGGGAGTGGTCAGGAAGCCGAAAGAATCAAGACGGTAATAAACAGATACGATGATGACATTCGGGCTTTGATTGACCCAGCTATCAAATGGCCAATTACGCGGATTTCCATACATATAACCTGTCGCGGTGAAATTGAGCAAAGTGGTCCGGTCCGGTAATCCCTCAAAATACGACTTACCTCCGCCATGAATATAGAACAGCACAGGCACTGCATAAATCAATTGTGATAGGGACAGGACATCTATAGTAAAACGTACAGTTGTCGCCTTCTTGAGCACCGTAGGGTGCGTAGACGTTGACGTTTAAGCAGTCCTCTGATCCTGCTCCTCCTGCATCCCCAGCTGAGCCACAGTGTCAGGCAATATTTTAGGGAGGAAATGACACATACCCCCCGTTGTTCCTTGGATGCAAAAATTAGGGTAGTAGGTGGCGTTGACCACGGCTTCTCCGTTCAAGTTGGCCTCTTCACTCACACGTGTCGTGTTCAGAGGGACAGTTGCACGGAAGCGCAGATCGCCTACAGGAGGCTCGGCATACGGTATTCCGAGGTATGCCACCGTATTTGGGTATGTCTGCTTGCCGAGATATGTTACATACCCCACATCGACTGTAGGGCGGATGGAGCTCTGTGCAAGCGTGCCATTGAATAAAGCAAGGATCAGCAATTCGAGCACTACGTTGGGCATTTTTGAGTGAAGAGGATCCCTGCTCTCCCAAGCACTGTTTTTTAAACCCCCCTCGCGGCGGAATAGCCATTCCGCAGGAGAAAGTCACGAGTAGAGTCGACTTTCAAACAGGCTGCATGCAACGCGTGCTACATGATGCGCAAGGGAGGTGCTTCGATGGTAAATGGGTCACAAGAAGCAAGGTGCGGCAGTCACAAGACTCCTCGAGTTGGTACTAGGCTTAAGATAAAAGATCAATATCGATAACATATCATGTTCAATTTATCAGGGCCGAATGAGTTTGTAATAAATTAAATACTTCCGGCATCTTCCGGATAATAGCCCAAATTCCTTATCCCTCGCCATACTACTCGCCATGTCACCTGGGAAGCCAGCAAAAGCCATCAGAATCAAGGTGCCGCGCCATGGTGCTCAAAGGATGGGTGCTAAATTTTCTGCGCATGTTGAAGCGCTGGCTAGGAAAGAGAAAATTCGTGTAGTCACTCACCAGCCTAATTATGACTCAAATAATGTAGCTCAGGCTATCGTGAGTGCCATCATTGCCATGCCACCTGTGCAACAACCTTAACATTAAGTTCTGTTTAGGAGTCTGCATCGGAGTGGAACTCAATGCTTATTACGGCCCGTGCTCAACGTGGACCACAGTGGGATGTTGGAACTCAGCAGTGCGTTGTCTAGTCATGTCATACTTAAAGTGAATTGAAATTTGTCCAGATTTCTTGTAGATGAAGGGTCCGACCTATACTATGACTCGTCTCCGCTAATGGAGTACCAGAAACAGCAACGTGAGGAGGAAAATGCTGCTCGAACCTCAATGCAACCTCCCGACTTTCGTGCACACGATCCTTCTCGTATCACTCGAAATCACTCGACCTCTTCAAATCATAACTATCCATATGGTTCACCGGGCATGTCTCAAGTGACTCCGCGTCATCCCAATCTTGGGGGTTACTCGAATGTACCATTCAATGGCATTCCACCTAGTCACTTCTACGGCCCTGGAGCGGATGGGGCTTCTCCTGCGAGGATGGGCATGAGAGACAGCATGGGTGCCAGCATGTCTCCAGATGTGAGGAGAAGGTCAGCAAGAGGCATGCCAGAAGATGGATTTATTCAACTGCATGGACCATGATCGCATACGACCTTTAATTCCCGAATCCAGTACTGTGTATATTATCATTGTTTCCTCTATATTTCAGGAGGATCCGTCTATTGCATGCCTCGGCGTGAATTGACTACCCATGCGTCATTCCGTCCGAGCCATTTGTGTTGTTACAATTTCTCTTGCTCCGTCCTCCCAGTCTTCCCACGTCATAGCCATAACTGCAGTGTCTCTTCCAAGCCCTGTCAGCAGGTCGTCTTGCCTAGGAGTCTTTCCAATGTCCTTCCCGACAGGCAACACCCAGGCCCATCTCAAAGTCCCTTCACGTTTGAGCCCCAAGCGAGCAGCAAGTCTCAAGGATGGCTCATTATCCGAATGCGCATACCAATGTGCTCTTCTCAACCCCAACCCAGATTCAGACTGAGATGCAAAAGGCATTGTAAAACAGTACTTGAGGAGTGTTCCTACTGCATGCGTTGCGACATGTGTCCGCTGAAATGCGGGCAGGACACACACAGCCCCAATCTCCACTGATAGGTTCGTCGGTGTATAATTGATAAGTCCAATTGTCCCTGCGAGCTTCCCTCCCCACTCCGGATAGTCCGGGTCTGGGGTGGTCCTGTCGATGACCGCGAAGAGGACACTGTACGGGTTCTGGCGCATGAAGGTGTCCATGAACAGCAGATACGACTCTGGATCTTCCATCTCGGCAAAGGGATAGTAACGGTAGAAATGTGCAGGATCTGAGATTGCTGCATGATATTTGGCAGCGTGAATAGATGGGATGAACGGCACTAGCTTTAGACGCGGGGTCTCTAACTGAGCGAAGTCAAGCGGAAAGGCGACGTTGATGTCGTAGGGGACGGGACCGTGAAGTCCGTAAGCCGGTTTCGCGGGAGGAGGAGGTTGATAGGCATTGACATACGCCATGTAAAGATGACAGGGCAAGCACCAGCTCGGGGCATTCAATGTTCTTATACTTTGCTGCTCGCAGTCACGGCTCGCAGTAAGAAGGTAGCAATTGAAATCTCGGATCGAATCCTAAGGTGTGGGCCATCGCTGGCATGATACTATAAGTAATGATGGTATCATAGTCACGGTCTATGAACCAGTTTGGACGACCTACGAAGATTCGTGCGTTGGCAAATCAATGTGTTTGCTTCCGATCAACTTCCGATGGGAATATCTTTGTGTTTACTATACTTCTACCTTCTCGTCATCCCAACAACTCAACTGCAGTGACCACGAACGACACTCATTCACGAGCATTGGTTAGAACATTTCTGCTAGAACGCGTTATTTCAATCTAATGTAGCACAGTTGATGCTGCAGCCCAATTCAAAGAGGGCACCAACTCCGGTGCGAAAAGCGGCTCCCTTCGCTCCGCACGACGCGATGGTCGCATCGCAACAAGGTCACATAGAGAACCTAGTGCAGAAGACCAGGAATCTGGAACACACCATCAAGAAGTTGAACGATGAACTCAGTCTTGAACAAGCTCGCGCTGAGGATGCTGTCAATGACATAAAACAACAGTGGCGAGCAGAGCAGAAGGAGTGGCACGCTGGTTGCGATGCTTTACAGGCGTGCCATAGGATTGCTCATCTCAAGACGGCATGCGCTTTGGATGACGAACGATTCGCAGTGATCAAGGAGCGCGAAATTGCACGGCACGAGAGGCTTGCGCGTATACAAAGGGATTACGAGATCACTATGTTCCAGGCTAGGGAGGCAGAACTGGAGAGTCAAATAGAGGACCTGCAAGCAGATATCGGCTCTCGAATGGCTCAAACAGTGTATTCGCTTAAATCTCGGGATCAACAGTATCAGAAGACTATCCTCGACTTACGAACAAGAGATGCAACGCTTTCATCTGAGTTGAAGCTGAAGTCGGACGAAATTATAGCAGCTCATAAGCAACGCGAAGACGTCGAGGTCTGCCCCTTCAGTGCTAACCTTCTCATATATAACCGATGGTCTAACTTAGTAGTAGGATGAACTGCGTCGACTCCGAGAAGCCCAAGCAGACGCAGACGCGACTACTATCACAAACTTGTCCAAACTGTCCCGGATAACCATGCAACGTGATGGTCTACAAGCGAGGGTGACTCAACTCGAGCGGGAGCTTGAGGATCACAAGGACAATAATGCCAAGTTGCAACGTCAACTTGACAATTGGCAGGGGCTGAAAAAAGGTGATGATGTAGACCTAGAGGTGTTGCGGAAAAAGAATGCTGAGTTGGAGGCTCAATCAAGGGAAGCGAATGCCGTGATCCAAGAACGTGATACAGAGCTCAAGAAGGTGAAAGATCGCTACACTCAACTTAAGGACGTCCTCCGAGATTGGAAGGTCAGATTTTTCCTCCAGCTGTTACGTTGTGGTTCAAGAGACTGATTATTTATAGACCCAAGCCGAGGAGCAGCAAGACCTTCGGAAACAGGCTGTTAACGAGGCTACAGATGCGAAAAATGCAGCAGAAATACTTGAGCAGGAGATATCAGATCTGAAGGCTCAGCTGACTGCTGCACTCAAAACATCCGCTGCTCTAAAGGTGGGGCAAATTTCCATGCACCTATGTCATATCTCAACGCAGGACAACCCTAGAGCAACACAGCTTCTCCTCCTATCCCTGTGGCATCAGAGGAGGAGCCCGAACAAAGTCGCCCGAAACCGAAACCGAAACCGAAACCAAAACCAGTCAAGCGCTCGAAGCCAGCTGACAGTGATGTTGAGGTAATTGAACCTTCCGCCAAATCAAAAGGAAAACAGAAGGCGTCTCAGGAAGAAAGTGCCGATGAACCACTTGTAGCAGAGAAACCAAAGCGTACTCGAGCAAAAAAGGCCGCCTCCGCGCCAAACGAGAAGGCACCAAAGAAACGTACTCTTGAATCCGAAGCCAAGAACCAGAAGAAAGCTGCCGAGTCATCGCAAGCAAAGATGTCGAAATTTGCTGCGGGTGCGGATAGCGCTGCAGAAGACGATCAAGATCCTGTACCTAAGAAGAAGAAACGGAAGCTTAATGTAGGCATCTTCCCTTCTACGCAACAGCTTCCAGTGTTTCAGTGGGATCAGGTACGTTATGCGTTTCTCTAGTTGTTGGTTTGCTGAAACTTTGGTGTTAAATTCAACACCCTGCAGGGTGGAATCGGCCTAGGAATCCCTACTGAGCTGTCGCCTGTGAAAGATGCGCCGCGACGACTACATCCATCAAGCTCAGGCCCAAGTTTTGCCAAAACTCGCGGATGAAGTCTGTCTCAGGTGGGTGTGCGGCAGCTGACTGAAAGTTTTGGTGTGGTCAATGAACATCCTACTTAGTCTTGAATCCCTTTCAATGGGAGATATGGGCGACTGGCGAGTTGTTAGTCACAACATCGCGCCCTCTGTCACCAGAGTAGAATCTCTACTATGTACATCTTATATACCCGCATGTGAGTCCAGCGCTCAATTATAGTGACTGATCGCAACACTCGCCGCAGTAGTCGCAGGAGTAGCTGTCCTTGTATGCTCTTAAGGATGTGGATATGGGTTTGTCTATTGACTCTGGTAGGAACTAGTGCCGTTCTTTCAATATGTCACTTGTGCACACCTTGTTTGTGGGAAGGAAGGTGAAGACATGGTATTTTTCAAAATTTTCATTTCTAGACTCGAAAATGGTTTGCAAACAAGTTACATTTTATGCTGCAGTTCTCGGGGCCAGAAATACACGTGAGTTTTGCCATCAATCATGACCGTCTGGCCAGAAATTCAAGCGGAGTCGGCGAGGAACGACGCCGTGCCTGCAATGTCTTTCGGTGACCAGGAGATAGGGAGATGTAGCAGAAGTTAACACAATGGAGTATATACCTTGCAGAGATGTGTATCGATTGGGACAGGCGCATAGGGTTTTCGATAATGCCGTGTAACCCGATCTTACTCGCCAAAACGCAAGGACAGAAAAATTTGGTAAAATACACTGAATGCCTGCAGGTGTGAATGATCGAATGGTCAAAGGCGCCTATGGCAAGGGTATTATCATCCAAATACGAAAGAACTAAGGGTGGTGGATACTGATGATCCTCCCGCCACACCCCCGGTTGATCATGACCTTGGCTGTAGCACATAAGCACAGGAATGTCCCGCATTGGTTCTGAAGATCCAATCGAAATCAGCGAGTGTAGTTATTGGGGGATGATGGTCGACATCAAAGTGTATCAAAGACTCCGGGGCTGACTTGCAGTCAATCACAGACTCCACAATGATTTGACTGGCATTCGCTACCATCAAAACCATCATTCATCAGATTATTAACATTGACAGCTCTGTAGACAACGAGACACGCACCACATCCAAATCAGCCGTAGTTGTAAGAAATTGGGAACTAGACGTCCTGATTTTAATATGGAAAATAATGCATTTGTCATGAGCCAAAAAGTTACAGACAGAGCTACACCTTAATACGTTTGATGTCACCTGAGGTTAACCTAGAATAGTAGTAAGCAAGATAATCTCAGACTTGATTGAGTGCAAAAACGAACCGTGCGCCTCCTTATAATTGGATCTTAAGTGCGACGTTGATTGTGACACCCAAGCTCGGTTTGTGGTGGTGTTTGTCCCACGCGCAATGCAGTTTGAACCTCAGGACATTTTCAACTTGAGCCGCCGGTTGCAGTATTATTTTTTTCCTGGGCACAAGAGTGATTGAAACCTAATTATTGGTTGTTCTAGAACATAAGGATCAACAGGCTATGTACTGGTAATTTTAATGGCTACAGAATTGATGCAAGTCCCAGATGAGCTTATGCATCTACCCTCACCTCGCCTCCACTCATAACGATCGGCTTGACAGGATTAAGTCGAGCTGGTCTTTATGCTTAAGTTAGCACAATACTGATTACTGAATGGCATTGATCTTCATGCCGAGATTTGCATGGCACTGAACACTGAGTAGCATTGATCTTCATGCTGAGATTTGCGCAGTACTGGTTGAGTTGTCTTAAGAAGGGTATTTCTATCATTCGGAATAGCTTTAAAATCATGCACATTTAACATTAACGGGGCTAGCTAATAGTAGCTATAGGGTAAGTTAGATATTCGGGATTCTAATGAATGTGTTGTTGGGTCTATGTACAGCTGCTCACTCCCTCAGACGAGCCTCAAAATGTCCTCCATACTTCCTAAGGCGTTCTCCTTCAAGGCCGCTACAGCGGAATCGGACGTTCCATGCACCCTGTAAGCCTCTGGAACAATGACATCAATCATGAATGGATTTTGGACGACCTGCCGCTGGTAACGCCGCAAATCGAGTTCGAGGGTATGATTGATATATCTAGTAAGGCTAGGTCAGCTTGATGTACAGCAAGACAGAGGGAAAACATACGAAACCCAGCCTATTGCTCCCCAAGAAACTCCCCACTGTTTCTGCCGTGCCTCAAACCACATTTCGACTTTGGACCAAAAGTCCTCGCCTTTGGGGACGCGCCCACCTTGACCACGCTTACGCTTCTTCTTTGCTGGTTCTCCAGTGGGAGGGTCTTCACTAGGAGTATCTTCTGGAGTTGGTGTTGTGGAACCTTCGTCTTCGTCCTCTACACGATCAAGCAATGAAGGGTTTTCGTACGCAAAACGGCGCTGGAATGCAAACAAATGGTGAGAAAAATAAGTAGTCATAAAACGGAGAAAGACTCTACCAAAATGGCTAAACGGGCACGGGTTACGGGTCCGAGATCTGAATTCCCGCCTGCCCGACGGAAATGAGTGGAACTGTCATAAGTGAAATCTGACAGTGTACTTGTGTCGTCGCCAATGGCACTGTCACGTAGCTGCAATGAGACATATCAGTTTATTAACCTTAGAGCTTGATAAATATCAAGCACGCACCAACTCGCGAAATGAATTACGGATGCTGGAACATTGGCGTTTAATACAAATGGTAAGGAAACGTTCCCTAGCTGGATTGCCGTAGATGTTTGTGAGTTTGAAAGCCTCGCGTTCTTGACGTAGACAATCCTATGGTATTAGACAATAAGCAACCAACACTATCTAATAATTCAGGACTTACCGCCACGTCAAAATGAAGTGTTGTAAACGTGATCCTGCTGGGGTCAAACATGAGGTCACCCGCAACAATACGTATGTTGGTCTATTATAGGCGTCAGACATTTGATAGACGACAGTGCAACCAAATTACTTACTCGTTGCTCAGGACTAAGTGCGAATGTGGTTTCAAGACGGATTTGCAAATCAGCAAGAAGGTTCTGTGTTGACTGGTGAGAAGCAGCGATCTTGCGTTGTTCTTTGAGAATACAAAATATGCTGCCAAGGAGATATGTTCTGGTTGCAAGATCAGCTTTGCTCAGACCATGACCGAGCTGCAAGGCACAAAATATTTCAGCATATGCATGAAAAATAATCTAACCATTGATTTACCCTCGCAAAACCATGAAGGTTTTTCCGCAAGTCTTGTTCTGTGTCGCCAAAGCTGAACTGATTTGCGAGAGTGTCCACAAAGAGGGCAGACAATTCATCTGCAAACAGATTTGGGTCAATCTGTGGTTGACGCGAACTTGAAGGTGGGGATCTGGTAGGGCTCAGCAGCAAACTCTGAGTCGAAGGACTCCCTCGCTGGGAACCATGGGGTTGGCCAGATGTAAACTCAAAGGAGGCCAATGATCGTGGCTGGGTGCTATCAGGTGGAACGGAAAAGTCGAACGACATACTTGCGGCTGACTGGGGTATGTGAGTGGCCGCAAAAAACGAATGACCGTGACTGACTCGAAGGCGAGTCTCTGGAGCCTGGAAACTACTCTGCCAGTGAAGCAACAACTTAGTGCTCATGAACGCATTTATACAAAAACTCACCTTGAATCCATGTGGGATCATGATGGCGTCAAGGTACGTTTCATCGATGTAATAAGGATCGTGCTTCACAGCAGGCACTGCAGCCTTGCTGAGTTGGTCCGTGGCACAACCAAACAGCAAATTTACCTGCATCGCACTAGTGGCGTAGTGGCGTATTGGTAATCAATATATCAACGCACATTAATATTAGTCTGCAGCAGATGAAAGGGAATAATACAATAAAGAACCCGCTCCTGGGTGTTGGGAATACGATAAAGAACCCGCTCCTGGATGTTGGAATACGATAAAGAACCCGCTCCTGGGTTTTGGGGTTTTGGGAATACGATAAAGAACCCGCTCCTGAGTGTTGGGTTACTGTGATACTTGTAATACAGACCGGTGTTGCTGTAAAGATCTATTAACTTGTCGGCCTCGAGTACCTCGTCCGCGTGGTCCTTGTGCTGCCGTAGATGTCATAGAAGCTCCACTTGTGGTGTCACTGCGTGAACGAATCTCCCTTGCAGCACCCTCAAGGATCGCAAGGTTCATATCTAGCGGCTGAACAGGTACCCGAAGGCCCTGCATGTGCTTTGCATCATGCATCCGAGCAGTGTTGAGAATGAGATCATCAGGGTCCCCAACATGACGTATCACAGTTCTTGCTTTTGATGATTTCATCCGTTCTTCATAGACAAACTCGACGTCGGAAGCAAAATCTTTGCAGTTGTGCGCTTGGCATCGATGCTGCAAATTTGCTGCACATAAAATTTGCTTTTATAAAATTCAGTGAGCGGCAACTCATAATAGGTGATCTGTAGATAAATCACGAACCTCAATAGGATAGAGTAAAAAACCACCATGTGCCCTGACAGCAGGCATGGAGTACGACGCTGCCGGTTCACCAACGATCCCACATTCCAGAAGAATTGCGTCTGGACGCAGAAGTTTATCTGCGTCCGAGTCTTGGCGCTGAATAATTTCTCGAACGCACGCTACAATCGGAGACCGTTCTACTGCCTGAGTGCCCTTTGCTGCGAGGACCCAGTCGCCTATCTTACAAACATCCCCATTGAAAAGCATGACAGACTTGCAGGTGCGAAAATTACGTCCTTCGAGAATGTCATTTGGAAGTGACTGAAGTGCGTCCGGAAAACATTTCCCTGTCTCAGTAGCCAAGTATGGTTGGAGCGGTTGATTGTTACGAACACATTGACCTAAAGATAATACTGAGCCTTAGTATTGCGTTTTCCGATGTCGGAATTCATGTAAAATTGAACTTCACCATATTTTTTAGTGTCAACTTGCGCGTCGAGTCCAAGATACTCAGTGACAATGTTTGGCCGTTGAATAAGTGACAGTGGGCCATTTCCAACAACCTTAGCTTCTGGAGGCTTGCCTGGTGCTCGAGCAGGGTTGGGAGAATCTGAGTCAGAGTGAATGTCATTTGCATTGTCGCGTACGTGTACTCGTGCTCCTGAGAGAATATGCCGAATTCGACTTCCATGGGCAAAAGCATATGCAATATCCCGAGACGGAGCACGATGGTTTGAATGTATACTTTTTGCACGGATGACAGCGTTGAAAGACTCAAATGCTTCTGTTGCAAATAAGGCGGCTGGCCCAAATCGTCGAATGTGGTCAACGAGATGTAGTATAATATGAAATTTCGGCTTGTTGAACCATCGAGGAGTCCACCTGGCGGTGCATGCAAGGAAATTATTGATTGACGTCGTGAGATTGCACTGAGACATTAACAATCAGATGTGAATATCAGCAGGTAAAACTGAAAGGTATACCAAGTGTTCTGTAGAGTTTTCAATTTCAGGCTGCCAGATGAGCGGTATCAGGTTCGATAATGCAATCCATGTATCATAGCACTCCTTGGGCACCAAGTCATGAAGTACGAAGGGTGCAACCTGTGCGATGGCGCGAAAATCACGTCCAACAAGAGAACCTGCATATTGAACGAGGGTGTGACCGTTGAGATGGAGTCCAAGACCTGAGACATCAACAGACGAAAGGCGAGTCTCTAAAAGTTCACGCTTCAACTTGTCTTTTCCGATCCTTACAGAGACAACATCTCGCCAGAAGTATTTGACGAATCCAAGGAGGACTGTGTGGAGAATTTCCACGGGTGTGTTAGTGTGAGGATCAATACCTGAGATGTATCGAAGTCAATATTCTATACACTGTGAATGTGGCGGATCAGAGACCTTTGATTTGCCACACAGGACTTGTAACATTTTCGGGCAGTGTCTCCTTGGCTCTATCAAGCGCCTCCTGCTTTGCCCTGTTACCACCACGAATTTTGCTGTAAGATTCAGCTAGGCGATTCAAAAACGATTCTAAAAAAGTGTCCTTGATGCCAGTAGCAGTTTTCCTTTGCTTTATCTGTGTCTGGTTCCCGACCATTGATGCATGAAGAAACATCGACTTGAGTTCATCGACAGTTTCGTTCTTGTGACGAGGTTCACCTATCTGCCATGCTTCATAAGGAAAATATATGCAAAACCACTCAAATTCATCACCTTTACAAACTGCTTAACCCGTGTTACCATCTGCTCCATCGTCTCCTTTGCTCGTTTTCGTGTAGATTTTGGAGGAGCGTCAGTACGGGCCTCAGACTCGCTTCCGCTAACCTCGTCACCCACACTGCGGTCAGTGTCTTCAGCATGCGCAGCTGCTGCTTGCATAGGGTTGCTCTCCGCACTTGTGTCGTTGCCCCTTCACTTTACAGATACGGCAAAAATATTTTCCCATCGACCCAATGTGACAGGCCATTTCACTTTGCATAGGGTTGTCCCCAAGCAAGGCCAAGACTGACGGTATGACAAGAACATACTCCTCGTGGACACAGTCCCAGGCCCAGATGCCTTGCTTCCACGATTCTCTATTAAATTGCACCGGCGTCGTCATTTTCGCTTCCCTGCCCTGACAGATCTCACTCACTCAAGTTGGTCCACAATACCATCCAACATTTCAAGCGGAGGGGCGATGTTTGATGTACAAAAGAAAATGGACATTGAACTCTTTGTGGACTGC
>JABBWB010000675.1:0-16093 GCA_016628085.1 Suillus occidentalis
TATCTTGATCAAGGAAGCACACGCAACATACGATCGCATAGAAGTGTGGAACGGTGGCATGGTCACAGTCGCCCATGATGTGGAGTCGGAAATAGAGGCGGAGTTGGAGGAGGCTGGAGTCAACCTACTGTGTATGTCGGATGTGCCGCACCTTTTCAGCGACCGGTGACGGCATTTGCGAGTAATCGCTGCCGGTGAGAACTTTCTAGCCGATTCGTTGCCTTCCGGTCATCATGGTAGTTTGAAATATGCGATGTGAGTTTTTTCTCTGTCCACACCTCGTTGTACCTAAACGAGGAGAACTGATTACTCACAATAACTTGAAGCTTTACTCCGTTGGATATTGGGTCCCTTTTATGGCCTCATGACTGATATGATGGTTTGGATGATGGTGACACTGTCGTGGGCATATTTGGTCATCAGTTTGGTATATTACCTTGTTACTTTTATGATTACTCAATGTCACGTGAGTGCAATATTCACCTGCCCTTAATCGTCAGTGGAGCGGTGAGTAGGCAGTCGTTGCGCCTGTAGCTTGCCACGGTTCATGGTTTAACCACCTTCCACGTAGTGACTCCCCGATAAGTTTTCACTGTCCGACTCCGAATCATCATGTCCATTTCAACTCAAGTGGATCCGTACAAGTCGCTGGCTCTCGGAACGGTGCTTTCATCTCTCCATCCAAAGCTGTGTCGGATTGACCTAAAGTGCTTAGTCTCAGAATCAGCGAGTGAAGTTGAACACCGACGCGCCTTTCACGCCTACGTATATCCAGGCCTCACTCACTCAGTCAGCAGACCCACAGGGGATATACACGAATCGCGTTAAGAATAGGCACATCGTCCTAGAAAACCCTGATCGCGCCAGCAGCGTACAGAAAGAACGCGACGCGAAGAAAGCAAGAAGAGAATCGGAAAAGAAGAAGAGAAAAACTGCTGCGTTAGGACGGAGACCCACAGGTGCAAAAGGCCTCTGGAAGCTTGAGAATGGGGCAGAAAAGTGATCATTGAGAATTCAAGCGCTATGCGCTTGTCTGCTGACCATCCATCTGCAGATTTGATCTATTTATCCCACTCCATCAGTTATGGATGGGATATATGTCTGAACTCTTAGGGCTCTTACCTCCATCTTCCGTTCCAGTCGCTAAAGCAATGCCTAACGCGTCATCAATGCACCCAAAGCTGGTCAAGGCCGACTTCCACGGTTCTCTATTAACAGGTATTCAAGTCCAGTCGTCATTTTCTTATTTTACTCACATGTTCTATTTCCTTCTTAGTCCGTCAGAGCAAGAATCCTTGTTTAATCGGCCTGTCTGGTATCGTGATCCACGAAACCGAGAACGCTTTCAAAGTAATCACTCGCAAGGATCAACTCAAACGTGAATAAGTACTCCCAATTCTCGCCTTTCAGTGTAGATGTAACGCAAAAATGCAGTGATTCCGAAACAGAACTCAATCTTCACGCTAGCGGTTCCTCTATACTCTACATTGCTCCAAACGCAATTCGAGCCAGTTGAAGCTGTCAGTTCTGCGCTGAGTGGTCAACATTCAGGAACTGTCCTGGACGCTCCGCATATCGCTTTCGATCTGTATGGCAATCAATTCTGTTTTCGGTCTGCAGATCGAGCAGGTCGGAAGTTCAAGGCAAAGGAAACAATCGAGTTATAAATCACTCTAGGGTCGAAGACATGGGCACCTGACAAACGTCTTCTCGACTACGATAACTATACCTACAGCATCGCACGTCCTCAGATACACTGTCAACCAGATCCAGCTTGGTATACCTTTCCCCAAGCGAGTTCCTGGAATCTGCAGAAGCATTCGGGGTTAGAGATATAGCAAGTGAATGTAGGATAGCCATACTTGTCGTACAACGATAGCACACCCGCGCCGGCCACACCACGAAGGATATTTGCACCTGCCCCAGCTTTCATCATGCGTGTCAGACCGTTAAATGCATCCCTTCAGCGCACTTGACCCACCGAACAACGACCGTACACCCTCTTTGGCCACGATATGCCTTCCGGCCTCAATAAAGGACCTATATTGTACCTACACCCATTAGTAGGTCCAGACATATGGGCAAAATGACCTACCTTTTCCCCAGACGTCATCATCATCCGTCTTCTAATAGTGTCAAGTGGATATGCAGCCAATGCCGCTCCCTGGAGACTTATGTTCAAGTTCATCGTAGCCACACGCCTGTCGACTCACTGTCGTGCACATCCAACCCACAGCAAAAGATGCAATAAAGTTACCGCGCAAATTTCCTGCTAGCAATGTATCTCTAATCGTGTCATACCCCCCGAAGCTGTTCGAAGCGTGATTAAATCTTGATGCCGGCAAAAGAGATGTGAACGTACTAGAGACCTCGATACACGCAGATGCCAACCACGCTGGGCACGAACCCTCTGTACAAGCCAACAATCCCGTCGGAACGGAGCGTCTGCCTGTATACGTCGATCAACCCGGAAAATTGGCGTTGACCTCCTTTAGCGGAACTCTTGCCGTCAGCAGATAATCGTGTGCGAGCGCTGCATCATTAATATTATGGTGTGAATGCCTGTTTGCATCCCACAACTGCATGTGCGTACTAATCAAGTGAATACACGAAGACAGAGGAAGATGCTCCAGCAGCTGCTCCACTGGCGATATTTCCTGACAAATCGTTTCGGCCATTTATTCAAAAATATAAAGGAACATTCTACATACCAACAACCCATAAACCGAATTGTTCTGATTTTTTAAAACCAAACATTTGTTTGAAGCTGTCCTTGAATGCAAAATTCAGGGCCTGGGTGGGGAAGTATCTGAGCACATTCGTCCCATTACCCCTCCACACTGTCCCGGTTGAGGATGGATGGCTGTACTAAGGAGTTCACAGCGCACAGTTGATGGCCCCTTCTTCCGAGACGGTCCGCTTGAAGCAGTCAGTGATGCCCTTGTAGGGATGATCGAGCCTTCCAGAAGCGATCATAGCTCCTTGATTCTGTATAAGAAGTTTGATGCGTTCAATGGGAGCGGCTGCAGTCTTCGATATAGCAGCTGCGGTACCTCCCATCATGAAGTCGACTGATCGGCCGAGTCAGTGAGGGCATTCATATCACCATGAAAGGCATACCAAAAAAAGTAGTGGCGTCGGTGGGTTTTGTGCTGGTCATTTTGCCGAGAGTACTTCACAGTGAAAAGGAAGATTGATAATGCTGGTGAATTCTTCATCAGTTCCGTAGCGTGTTTTATAGATCAAGGCCGAATGCAAAGCGCAGCGTATGTGCTCCAAGAGGGCAGTGCACGTAACCTACGTCGCATTCCGCATCCTCCCGAGCTGGTCTCTGTGTCATATTTATCTTTCCAGATAATGAAAAAAGTGAGTTCAATGTCACTTACTCATTTACAGTCGCATTGAGAGATATTGGCCATTCATTTGAATTGTAATGGACAGTGGGTCAGGGTCTGCAGATTGCCGCACACTCGAAGCAACAATGACATCCGCCATGGTATTCGCTTTATCTGTTCCAAACCCATTTAGCAGTGGTGGCAGGCAATGAAGTCGGCTGGAACAGGGACCACGGCAACATTGCCAGTAGTTCCTCCAGATAATAATAGTCATTGAGTTTGACTACCAATCATTGAAATGATGAAATTCATTGGACAGCCACTCGGCGGGGAGAGTTGATAACGGCCTCAAAACATCTCAGTGATTCGGTCACGTAATTCTGGTGATAAATCAGCTGCTGGCTTAGACTTCAAGTATGCACGACAGACCTAATTCTTTTACAGAAATGGTGTTCGGATAACTTGAATGTAGTGCAAAAGATGATTTTAACCAAAGGCATGGAAAGCACTACTACTAAGTGCCTTTACTTCTCAAGTTCCGAAGGTCGGTCGCCACCATCAAACACGTGGGGGACAGGCATTAGAGGGGCTGAGTGATGTATTCGGTTGGAGCTGCAGAGATAACGATCTTTTGGAGCTCGAGACGCACAAAATGAGGTCACTCAGGCAGTACTGGCGGTAGAGAGCAGGAGCCGTCCGGAAATTGCCGTGGCGTTCCGCTGATCGGATTTGTGGCATTAGCCCTAGCGGCAAACCAGCTAAGTACAGTTTCAACATGCCTCATTCACGAAATGCAAGCGACACAAGCGACCTGAGCGAGACCGCTAGTGGACCCTGACTCTGTCATCAGATTCGACGAGAATACTCACATGGTCATACAAAACGTTGGGATATCCAGATTCCACTTTATGCGGAGCGGCTCGACGGATAATAGAGCAGCTAGCGACGAAGTAAGACAAGTGGATCAAAGTTCTGCGGTACGGTATGCTCGCGCCCAGTATAATATTTGGTCGTATTCATGATTACCTTTTGGTTTGTTCATCCCAGGAACTCCGTCCATGCCTTCAAGCTTCGTATATTCTTGCATATCTCGCATCTTGGCATGAACTCTCAACCTCACGTCGGACTCTGCATGCCTGAAGGCAAGATATCTTGAGTCAAGATCGTTGCCGATGTCTAACTGGGTTTATATGCAATTGTTCAAGCTAAGGTCTCCCCCTCTGACGATTGATGATTGATGGGAATGGGCTCAAAGGTCGTGTCCAATGTGATGAGATTGTTTGCGCCAGTTCAAAAACATCATACTTGACACGATCTACTGGTTCAACAAATGAATGTACTGAACATTCACAGCTCGGCGTGAATGCGTCCAGGGTTCCGGATGCGATGTTGAGGAACGCTCGCGAAACAGGTGGTGAAAGCTCCGAGTGCTATACCGCTTGTGTTATCATGTGTATCAGGAAACCCACGAGCAAGTGAAACTTGCGGGGACCTGATTCATGTATCCGCTATGGCTATGTGAGTTAGAACTTATAAGCCAACGTATCTGCCATGGTCGGATATTAATGCAATTTCCCCCTTGGTAGTTGCATCCAGATCTCATCAGCCATCAAACCTGATTTCTAGTCAGGCCACGCTGACTATTGACGAAGTAACATTAAAGTTACGGTCTTGGCTGGTGTCCACAGGCGGTGCTTTGTGCAAATGAAATTCTAGGGGACGTATAAGCCCCGCCTGTCCTCTTTACAAAAATATGGGAAGTATAGGTGGATACAGTCGAGCCACAAATCTCTGCGATTTCTTCATCCGTGTGCTCAGACAGCAAAACTCCGCAAACGCGACGCAGAATAAGCTGTCTGGGCAATTTATACCGAGTCTCGTTGTATTCAGTACGCTTTTGTTACTACTATTATGATGTTCCCGGCCGGGCCTTGCTACACATAATTCACTCGTGTGGGCGAGCGGTTCACTGACTTCCAGGAGCGATAGTTGAACAAGAGACGGGTTTGAATACGTAAACATTGCCCTTAATATACTTCGAAACACCATATGTTTAATAGATACCACGACGGATTCTCGACCAAATTTCTCCTCCCTGCAAAATGCTCGGCAAACGTTTCCCTACACAGTACCACTAGTTGATATTTGTACATGCTCCTGAAAGACAATTGAATTCATGCTAGTGTCTGCGTCGGAGCCGGCAACGAGTTTTGCGTGATATTCTCGAACGCTAAGGATCAGGCGTGGTCCCAATACAAACATCTGCACGATTATTAAGACTTGAAGAATACCATTGAGTATCTCAACTCCCATAGAATCTGATGCCTATAGAAATGATGAGCCGTGAGTATAAGCAGATGTCAGCGACAGGTCAGCGCACCAAGATTACTGGAGAGAGACTAATAAGCTGGAAGCAAGAGACACCGGCAAAGCTAGCACGTGCGGAATTTGAGCAGGAAAAGATAATCATTTTCTCAATTACAAGCTCACCTCGCAAAATAAAGCACGTGAGATTTCATCAGCACTCTGAAACAGTCCCCGATCGTCGATCCTGTCGATGGGCCAAGGCGTCGCAGGTCACGGAAGTGTTTCACAGCAATCCAGACCGAAAGACACAGTGCGAGGACCTCCCAAACAGTGTTGAGCATCCAAATCATTGAGAACAGAAGCGGGACATCCCCCTCAGAGCTATAACTGCACATATGGATGCCAGAGAGTATCGCCTCCTCTGGCGTTTGTCCAATGAACTGTGTTCTGCAAGCCAGCAAGTAAAACTTACCTGCTAGAATATACTTGACTCCTATTGCCGCGAGTACCACACAGGCGATGTTAACAGCCAGGAAGATAATAACTAGGAAGAGAAGCATGGTTCTGGATCCTTGATACATGGCATGTAACCGAGCAATCATGATGACTTGCAGCATCTTTCAGTCGAGTCAATACCACTGAGATTTTGTAGCTCACCGCCCAGCATGATTGCCATGACCACATTTGTCCCATTCAATGCGTACTCCAGAATATTGCCTGAAGCACCCAATCAGTGATCACCTCGTACTAGAATCAGACGCTGGACTCACAACTGTGTAGTCATTATGTTGAATCAAGGTCAATGGTCAGAATTTCACTCACCCCTATAAATGAGTGTATTCATTGAATAGAAAGGGGATGGTTATGAAATACTCACTGCATCTGTCAGTGAGACCAATGGCATAAATGCTGTGTGCTGGTCAGAAGAATCGAACACAATGCATATGAGACATACGCAGAGGATTGGCACTAATCATCAGTGATGAGCTATTAGCACAACAATAATTCTTGGCCTCGATACATACACAGAATAAGGTATTCCAATATAGCGTATCTAGCACACTTTCGAGTCAGCACAACAGCCAACCACGCTACAGTATAACATGAGGTACGAACAACCAAATACAGCACAGTCATGAGAGACCAGCGTTGCCTCTGTCGCGAATTCATCGTATTCTACTGTTTTTATGAGGAGGCTCCGTCGCTCACCCAGATTAGTTCAATCTATAACGCCATTCTTAGCGAGTTGGTTGCTCCTGCAATAAGATCAACCTACCTCTTGTTCAATTGTTAATGCTGGAAATATCATAAGAATGGTAGCAGTTTCAGATCAACGTCCTGCTCACCCCAGTCATATGCCACCACGACGCCAGCGGCAACTGCAAAATGCAAGTCAATGTTAGATTGAGACATCACCAATTGATACGACAAACTCATCCAATAGCTATAAAAAACTTGCGCATCGATGTATGGCCACAAACTGGGATCATTTGAGACGAAGGTCATATTTGAGATATGAGTGTGAGCGAGTGATGTTGGGGGAGTTGACGATTTGGTCACGGTGTCCGTGCTAGATATACCGCCATCGAGCGCTTTGTCGCCAAAACGGCATGATGGAAACGGATATTTGACCGCGCCTCAATGCCCTTCATTAGGGAAAGTAAGTACTGCGGCGCGACACGAGGAAGCCATCAGAGTAGATTTGAATTTGAATTTCCAAACCAGCATTAAGCACGCGACTACTTGAAAACCAGGAAAGTTCCAGTCGCTGGCGATGTCGGCAGCTTGTTTCCAGCGCGATTTTCGAGGTGTTCTTGCGACAGGCTTGCACGAATCGACGAGTTCTGAGTGAAATCATGTAGTCATCCATCTAACACAGGTCTAAAGCGATGGAAACAAGTATGTGTACCCTCTTCAGCCTTGCTGGACGAGCCTAGGGCGTAATATCTCCTACGATTACTCTTATGTACCAAGGGCCATCTTGCGGCATAGTACCAGATAAGTCAGACAAGAAACCGTGTCGAAGCAAACCAAATATAACCGTCGCATCGTAGGCTTGAATCAGTGGGCAGTGAAATTATGTCGGGGCGGTGAATAAAGATATGGTTAGTGTAGAGTGATTCAGATACAGAGCGCACTATATCGAATGCTTCATGCACTTGATGCGGTGGTGTCGGATCACTGCCGCTGGGTACAACCACTGAATCTTAATGAATGATATCTGTTGAATCATCCACAAATTGCGCATGGGAGATAGGAAGCTTGTAACACGCTGAAAGCCCAATGTCAGATTGAACAAGCCCATGTCAATTGTGTGCGGTACAGCCAGGACCGGTAATTTCCAAGTGCAATCGACAATTGTTTGTTTGTGTCATAGCTATTACTAAGCCTTCTCGCCATCTTAATAGCTCGAATAGCAACTGTGGTCGTTGCCAGCGAATTAATGCGATTTCCCCCTGGGTGGTTGCAGCCAGATCTCACCAGCCATCAGACCTGATTAATATTTCTGGTCAAGCCACACTGACTGTTGACGATACCTCTATAGGCACCCCATTGATTACTTGGTATCTCGCAATAATCAATTACATCGATTTGTTGCAATGAATTTTGTCGGTGTAAGTTTGAAAGTGGCGTGGCCTGTCTTCCAAGGTGCGCACGCCGCATCCACTCATCACGGCTATCTTCCTCAAAGTATACCAGTGATTCTAGCGATAAAATCATCCTTAGGCTTCAAGATTCAACCACGTACGGCAAGTTCTTCAAATGCTAGAGGGTGCTTTGTGGTGGGGGCTGCGTGAAGCAATGGAGAGGGAGCATGCAGCTTTCTTGTCTCGGCAAAGTGCTGCCTCCAAGTTCTTAAGCAGTCGAGTTTTATCCTCTGGTTTTCTTCTGGCCATTCCAGCGGCGTCCGCCGTGAACACATCATTCTGTTGACTTCAATCTATCCATCGAGAGCACTATTTTCTGCTTCGACAGTCACTGGAATGGTTACTCTTTTAAACGAGCCTGTATTTTGTGGCCTCCAAACCTACTAATTAAAAAGCTTTGGCTCCTGCAGCGGCTTACACCAGCTTGTTGTCAATGATGCCAGTGACAGCAGTATCCGCTCGCTGCACCGAGATTGACAGGAATGGCTGGTACCTATTGTTCAAGAAGGCTATCGATTCGAGCCCGTTATAATATAATTGTATTCCGCGCTATGTATATACTGCTATGTACATACTCCAATGAAAATGAGTGTTCTCCCCTCGAAAAAAAGCCGCCAGAAAATCGAACGAATGAAGGTATGCGACAAAAAGAGAACGAAAAAAGATAATTGTGTGAACGAAGAGATGCTATGTGGTGGTTGCATGCAGAGGTACAAATTTTATGATATATGTACATCCGCGAAACAAAACTTTCGAGGCATAATGTTACTGGCGAGTGCTTGTGTTGATATTGATATGAAAATGATGTTGTTCATAACGCCGAATCATGTGCAGAGTCTGTCGATGTGGAATGAGGGCAGTGAGCAGCGCAATGATTTTAGGAGGACATACCGAAACTCAATAATGTTACCTAGAGAATGTTACGCAGTGCTTTGGTCGCAGAGAAGCGATCAAGCTACCACGCAGTATGAGCCTCCGCTGCTGCTACTGGATTCCTCATCCGTAGGCACCGAGACAATAGGTGATGATTCCTCATACTGAGAGGTCGTGGAGAACGCCGCAGTGAGAGTAGTGAAGGCGTCCATTTGTTTTAAGGGGAAGATGGCTTTTGAATGGAGTCACAAACACTACGGCGCAATTGCTCTGAAGGTCGAAGACGGGCGAATGAACCTAGAGAAAAAGAATGAATAATCACGACATTATATATATTCGCAATGGTCCATGGCCAGGGCAGCAGAGCCAACTTTGTGTGCAGGTACAAAGTTTACCGGAAGCGTATGGTGAAGTTCCGGTCTAATTGTCTTGGTCGTTTCTGCAAGCTTGACGGGATAAAATAGCTTAGGCGATCGAAGCAGTTTTGTGAGCATATCAGCACACAAACAATAAGAATCACTTGAAGGGGACCAGTCGCCTGAAAATAGAAGAATTGATGATGAAGCCGACGAATTGACAATAAGGCTGGTATCGAGGGTGAGAGTGGTCCAAATAAGGAAGTGGCACACCACCCGGAACAAAAAATGAAAAACTCACCACTTCTACGTATGTGCCATGAATCTAGCACATATACAAGTATATGACTGCGATGTCGGATAACTAGCTGCCATTGTTATCCCGATGCTGAAGAGCACAGTCGGGAACGGGGTGTGCACATAGATATCAAAAGACTTGAATGTATACTTGGTCACGGTATTGGCCCAGCAAATTAACTTCTAGTGGCACATGCTGGAATAATATTTAACAGCAGCGAGCGACTTCTTCTCCATGCTGAAATGGCAGTTTTCGTCCAATTTCGTCTCGCCTGTCATCTATACTTTGTAGTAGTTCAGAGACCGGGTCATCCGCGGGTGGAATAGCAAGATTTAGGTTATCCGCAAGGTCTTGTTAACAAATTCCTTGGAAAACACAATAAGATGTATGAAAAGCGACATGTCATCATCCTGACTTGGATGAACCTACGTATTTTTATGACGTTTCATCCCCATCACGGTTTGGACGGTTGGGGAGTCGTGAGTTCAAAGATTATCATGATGTTGCTTTCAGAGAGCCTGTGAGGTGGACGTACATTTATGATTTGTAATGTCGTCAACCCAACATACCTAAAATTGTTCCCCTAAGAAAGTCTGTTAAACGCCATGCTGATCTCATAGTAGCTGTTTTGAATCCGTGGACATTCAAATTACTCGATGAAAGTTCATGACAACATCAAACTTACTTTACCGCCTTCGGGTTGGGTTTCTCATGATTTAGGTCCGTTAAATAAACAATCTCATGTACGAATTATCCGATAATGCAGATACAAAAAACAATAAGTAAAGGAACAGGTCCGAAGAGCTATGATTGGTTGCTGATTAAGTTACGTTGTGGAGAAAAGTCATCACGCCACCGTTTGGTCACTACAGTTCTTCAGTAAATTTGCTTTCCGCTGGCGCGGGACCAGCTTCATCGCCCTTGGGCATAGATTCATGTTCTTCCTGCTCACTAGGAGCTTGACCTACAGCATCAGACGTATTTTGATTATGTGGAGGTCGCCCTTCAGGTGCCTTCTCCTGCCGGCGCTGGCTTGGGCGTGATGAAGCAATATCATCATCATGGCTCATCGATGACGCTTGCTTGTCTGGCTGAGCAGAAAAATCATCGGCGGACACTTCAACCAAGATCATGGTACTTACAGTGTAGCCATTCTGATGAGTACCGTTGGAAGAATTCTTGCCGGGGTTGGAGTAAGAAGGTGGAGCCTTATGATCCTCTTCGCCATCAACATCAGCGTCAGCATCTTGATACAAATCGTCTTCATCTTCATCATCTTGGTCCTGTTCAACGCTTGACCCATCCTCTTCCTCCTCCTCCTCCTCCTCCTCTTCGTCACTGATATATCCAGCGGAACGGACTGCCGCCTCAACCGGCCCCCCGCGGTCCATTTGCTCGCTAGCGACGAGATAACGGGCACAAAGCATTCTGACATCATTCCACCACTCCATCATGTCCTCATGACTACGAGAACGGAATGACCAAGCATGCTGGCTGCCCGTCATGGGCAATTTGAAAGAGCCGTGTTTAGTGGTACCCGTGCCATCTTTGCGGCCCTCAATATGGAACTTGTGAGATTTTGAAGACGGCGTTGATGGAGGGCCGAGCGTGCACGCAGGAAGGAACAATGAAAATACTGGAGTTTGACTGCCTGATTGAGATGGGTCGGACGTCGAAAACTCGTGCAAGAATCCTGCAGGAGTGAGGACATAGTAGGCTTCGCGATAAGTCCTCGTAAACCTCTTCTTGCGCTCAAGATGCCCGGTATGCACAGCTATAACTGACGTGTCTTCTTTCGAGGGGTAGTGAATAGTTTCTGGATTGCGCAGGGGGGTCTCGGGATCAAGAAGATGGTCAGACCTGGCTGAAAATGATATCCACTCCCGGTCGGGCGTAAGTGAGACCATGTTTTGACCCATGGTATGCCATGTATCTTGCACTGAATTGGTCATTCGGGATCGCCACTCATCATAAGTCTGCCATGCCGACTGAATGGCGCGTACAATTCCTTCCTCGAAGTGGGCAGAATTCTGTTGCATGATGATAATGGATTTCTGAAGAGCGTTTTCTTCATGAACCTGTTTTTGCAATTGTCTCATAACTGCTATGTTGGCAACATAACTGCGACATGTCAAAGGGGAATCTCATCGCAAGAAGTCTTGAAGTGCTCACGGATCACTTTTATTAGTCACGGTCATCGGTGTGTTCTTGAAAATGCTGACACTCGTTGCAAGTTCACTGATCATTCTTCCGGATAGCTCGCGTTCTTTGGCAACGCTGGTGGCCAATTTACCAGTGTCGTTTTGAACATTCTGGCCAAACTCAGGGTGTGATACGTAACTATTCAGGTAGAGGACACACCTTTATGTGCGCTTTGATTTCTGCGTGCAGTTTCTGTAGATGTTGGACGATGGAGCTATCGATGGTTCGACCCAAGTTTGCATGTTGGTCTGCGATGACGCGTGTTTTGTCGCGAATGCCATAATATACGTCCTGATGAGTGCATTGTCTGTGGAGTGAAGTGGAGTTGGTAAGGATTTCCATACCTGCAGGCCTCCTTCGCCTAGAAACTGATTTCCAGAGCGGAAAGGTACTTGAATGACTGCGCCAAGCTTTGTGTATTCTTTGGCGATGTTGTTCTCAATATCAGCAACACCTTCAAAGTAACTGATGAGTTGCTTCACGATAGCTTTCCACGAGACGAATCGCTCGATAAGAATATCGGATGGGCGGAGATCCTGAGGGGCAGCGTTTTTCTTGATGAGAGATTGGTTGCGCGACGCTGTCGAGCCGTGCTTGCTGGCACGCGAAACAGAGGTCGCGCGGGATATGGTTGCAGCCTCGTTGTTATACATCGGAGCTCGAGAAGGGAGATTGAATGGAGTTTCGGGTTCTGGTTTGATTTATTATGCAGTTTCATGGGGTCGACGTCATACACCGCACCGTTCAGGAAGTGTGATGCCTTAGTCACACGCACAGGCATGTCACAGAATGTTGTCACACCGCTTCGCAATCCTTACTCTCAAACTCTTCAAGCTTCATTTTTGAAGGACTACGTGGTCAAAATGAACTCCGGAATACAGAACATCGTCATTTCCCTTGGCGCGATGCAAGGTCAGTAAATACTGCCTCATCTCGGAGACTACTCATTTTCCTGAAACTCGTGTGACGTGTTCGCAGTTGCCCGTCGAATTCCATTCGATGACCCGGATGTTCTCAATTATGTGCGGATAGGTTATGTTGCAAGTCAAGTTGTCATTATGGGTGTATACTTCTTTGTTTCATACAAGGTCAGCAGGAGATTTTAGATTACCTACGTGGCATCTGAATACGTGCGACACTACAGGTCAGGCAGAAGAATGACCAGACCGTCTTGAAATATGGTTAGTCCCTGTCTTTAACTTTTCTTGTTGTATATCTGAATGCTTGTACCAGTCGATGCTCAAAACCCCATGGTAATATTCCATTCATACAGCAAGTACACGTTAGGCTTACTTGTGTCAGTCGCCCGACTCTGGAGGACTCGTAACTACGACGGTTCGCGATTATGATCTGTCCGAAATTTCGAAACTGGTCCGTCATTTTTTTTCTTGAAAAGACATGGGAGTTTGGATTTATTCCGTAAATTTCACAGCTTCGTGCTGCGTACTTTGGTGTCGCCATGATGGCCTTCTTCCATCTGTACATGAAGTATACCCAGCCTCTCTTCATTCAAGCCCTTATGGGTCTGAAGAATCTGTACGACGCAAAGCCTGTTGCCATTCACGTTCTTGGGAAGCCCGCCGAGGGCGATCTCAAGAGACCGTTCAAGACTGCATCGATGTTCGGAGGCACGTGAATTTCCCTCTGCACTTATTCATGTCGCCTAATTAACTACTGTGTTCTCAGCCGCCGCTGGTCCTCAAACAGATGCAGCATCAATTACGGAAGCAGAAAAGAAGGTTGGCGCAAAGAAGGAGGATTAGAGAGTCTATACTTTATCTTCTCTTGCTATACATGACTTGGATATCTATATCATCGCTCGTGACTTATTGATGTGGTGCAACATACCCACTGTCCGTCATGGAAATTTAGAGCATGAGAAACAGTATCAGCATGGGACGTATGAGATGTCAATGCAATAGAATCAGTGTAGAGCATGATGACATGCTTTCGGTGATAAATAAAATGGTGTCTATTGAAGGTTGTATCCGACAACACTTCTCCGCCCAACAATCTCTCCAATCTGTCAAAAGTTAACAATCGTAACAACATAAGCCAATTCCAAACAAACCTTGAAGATACCGTATGCTTCCACGGCGTATATGGCAACCTTGGCCCCACTCCCCGGAACTGAGTATCCCTCGCCAATATGCCTGGCTGCTAGCACGGCTCCATAATGTCGAATATGCGCTTCTCACCACTGCAAGGTCGGTGGGAGGTTGCAAGCGCTCCGCCACGTAAACCTGCTTCAACAATTCGCGTGCAACGGACAAGTTGTACATCACAGGTTGACGGTATGCTGAACACAAACAGAGCAGCATCAGTGTGTGCAATGGGTAAATCCTCACGGGACGACATACATCCAAGCATGCTTCCAGCGCGCTCGCCGAGGGGACCAAGGAACTTTTTGGAGCTCTCCCAAAGCTTTTCCGCTGTCTTTTGGGCGGACCCGAGCGCGTCCTGGGTTTTCTTCTGCGCTGTCTCCGCGTTTGAGCTGGCAAAGCGCGAATACTGGGTTGGTAGACGGCGGGGGGCGAGCAGCTTGTCTGAAGGCAGATGTGGAGACTGCAGACCGCATTTTAGGTGTCTCCGAGCAGGTTGAGGTAGAACTACTGAAAGGAATGTAACGACGCGGAGACCAACGATGAGGAAATAAAGAGGGTGGGAAATTTAGTAGGACTACCCTTACCCGGATATGTCCGACACACTTTGCGACTTCAACTAATGTTGGACTCGAGATTGACTCGAGCACAACTTGAACAGAGAGATTCACGTTCTACATGACACCCTGTGCTCAGCCCAAACCTAGGAGTATTCTGCACTGTTATTTTCATCAGAGCTGTTGAAGCTTACAGAATCATTCTGATTATGTTCATTTACAATCTGGCTGCTGGTTAGAGTCAAACCGGAAAACGAAAACAATACAAGCCAGCAGCGTCTTGGTCCATTCTCGCAATGAATTTGATCTCATGCGCCAATGCCCGCGTCACCCCTCTGCAATGCAAAACTGTTTAGGTGCATCACTGCGTCACGTTCAAACGCACCACCATAGCGACGCCGCTCACAACCCCTGGTCAATGTTTCCAGTTTGTGTGGCTTCGTGATCTCTCTTGCAACCATAGGAAGAACACCCTGAACCTTTCGAAAAAGGGTCGTCTTGCGAAGCGTGTTATTGGCATGGGCGTATATATCGCATCCACGTTCTGTGAATTGGCCGTCGTATTCAAGATGTCGCACCACTCGACATGGACCGAGATTGGGAATCTGCTCTATCTGCTTTATGCAACTCATAGAGACCCGAATGCTGTTGCCGTAAGATTCTGGACTATTTCTGACCCCAAGATGTGAGGTACGGGCGGTGTATTGCATTATAACCGTAGCTCACGATCGCTTAGGAAAGATCGCTGAGGTTTGGGCATTTTAGTTGTGCCGCACACGGGGACCGGGGGTGACTTAGACCACTCCTTTGTACCCTTTCAGTTCGATTTCTCCATTGATTCGCTTCTGCCGAACACGGTACATGTATGTCGCCTCTTCCTCTCAAGAGCGTACGAGATATTATATGATCTTCTGTCAGTCTCTGGTTTCACGCCAATGACGCATCATTCTGTGATCTCCACATGAAGATATATTGAGAGACATGTGGGCCGTCGATCACGCCCGTCGCCATCGGCCACTAAAGAAATGATCCAGTTCATCAACTTTTCCCAACTACGATAGAAAGCCGGGAGCAAGCCTCCTCGAATAGGGCTAAGTCCGTCATAAGGTCCTCAAGCACAAAGCTTGCCACTTATCTAGTTATACAATGTAGTGTTGGAATTATGACAAGCGAGTCTCTAATGTGCTTGCTCATCCCAACCGCAAACCACCGAGATGTCGTAGATAGCTGCCGATGTCATCTATGTGGGGTGGCCCTCGACACGACTATTTGATTAGCGGCCATTCGCTAGAGACTGGTCATTTAGGAGATGGGTGTGAACGACTCGGAGCGGTGAACATGAGACACTTTACAAATTCATGTTGGATATCCCCGATCTAATATTTTTATCGCTGAGACAAATACCGTCGACATGA
>JABBWB010000676.1:0-16079 GCA_016628085.1 Suillus occidentalis
GGCCCAGCCAGTGCAGAAGGACCCAATGATAGCAGCGGACGTAATACGATTGCTTTGCATCGGCGGTTTCATCAACAATTCCACCATTACATGCCACTCATATATACAAAATGTTCGTGATGTGGAGGGGAGGAGCGTAAAGCGTCAAAAGCATGACGTATCATGCATGGTCCTGGCAACCAATGATCATGGGAGGGGAGGGTAAGCGCCGGGTAGAACAACATCATCATCATCTCCTTCCCTGCTCTTCAAGGATTTCGTCGAACGATATGCTGGTAACACTTCGCTTGGTTCTTGCGAACAATCCTCCAGAACAACTTGCCTGACCCAGCTTTCTACACTGGAATGGCGATAATGATCAGAGGTGCGGATGCGAGACGGAGATGGGTACAGCTTTTCTAACCCGTGGGACTGCTGATGCAGGGCAATGACGGATGCGAAAGCGTCATCAACGTCAGGCAAGTGAGATGATACGGAATCTGCGACAAAGGACGGGCATCTGCTGCCAGAATGTTCCATGAGGCATGCGTCGGAATGTTGAACGGACGATGGACCTCTGCTTGGACGAACAGCATCGCCTATGCCCTGGGACTTGCGCCAGACCTCTGACCTGGTCTGTGCTGCAGTTGAGGGGAGGGTGAAGGGTGTTACAGTGAGTCGTCTTTTATTGCGATACCAAATCGCAATAAGAATTAAAAGCACTAGAAGCACGATCGCTCCGATAGTCCCTCCTACGATGGCAGCTATGCGCGAAGGTAATTGAGGGTCTGATTTGGTGTCAGGCGCTGATGTTGATTGAGGCAACGGGCTTGAAACTATAACTGTACTGTTTGAAACTGTGCCAGATGTTAGAATAGGCTGAATGGACATCGTTGTTGATGATAGTGTTACGGATGTATCAGAAATCGGGGTGACTGTAGCGTCACTGGGAGTTGAGGGTGTTGGATATGTAGTAGTGTACGAGCTTGGTATAGGGGGGGTTTGCTGAGTAAATGTCGGAGGGGTGGTCGTGGGCGCGGAACAACCTGTAGCTAGCCCCAGGGTTCCGCATTGAGAACTACTTTTGGCAGATGACGTAGTTAAATGAGAAGTAGGATTGGAAGATGTGGCAGGAGATGTAAGGTTTGGAGAATTAGAGGTGGACGGTGGAGTGCTGTCAGTTTGGTAGGGGGTCAGATAGATTGTCGTCTCGTAAATGATGCTTTCGGTAATGAGAACATTCTGTCGGGCAACGTGACCTTCCTTAACATGTCGTGGTGATCCAACCGAAAGATCTCCAGCTTCAAAAGATGATATCGTTGAAGTAGCCTGCTCATCGGGGAGATAGCCACTGCCAGACGAAGTGCAGTCTACATGGTCGATCTCGGGCTCTTCAGGACCTTTGTTGACTAATGCAAAACATGTATTCAAGAAGGATTTCCAAGAAGAAGTTTGGAACTTACGCCCGTCTACGCTGGCACTCCATATTTGATCTAACGAATCGAGACCGTCCTCATGTACAGGAATTACCGTCTTCATAGAAGATTGTTGAGGCTCAGCACGGTTGAGCAAATGGCGGGAACGGCGTGACAAACGACTGTGAGATAATTTAAAGCGAGTGTGAGGGGGAGTCATTCTTCTCCCTTTAGCCAAGAAACCCAGCGGGGGTCAGAAAGCCATCTCAGCGAGACGAGCCCTTTTGTACTTGAGTAAGATCAGACAACTTTCACACCGTCAGTGCGATCATGACGACCGCACGTTCCAGCAGTGCCGAGATGGTTGCGAGTCAGTCGTGGGATGCTGGTGATCCTAGCGACTGTAACGCATGGCCGGAGACGATTATCGTTGATTTAATGCACCATGATTATAAAAAAAGATAGTTCAGCATCAACGAGTGAAGGAAATCTGGAACGGACTCGATCGTTTGCCTACATTCGAGTTCTGGTCGCATCGTGAAAATGATGTGTTTAGTCAGAAATCATGGATGTGATGGGGCCAAACATTGCCACTTGATGGATCGATGATCCAATGGCTCAAGTTCTCGAATGAACAATGCACATACCTATTTATTAATATTGCATGCCCACATTGGAAGTTGACGTCTAAGTTCCAGTCGTTTGAACTTTGCAGAGCGCTAGACCAGCCCAAAGAAAAGAAAACATAAGTTATGTCGGCAAGAAGTCAAACCACGAACTTTCAACTTCTGGCAATCAATCGGTCACGTTCCTACCATAACCTGAGGACGTTGCCGGATGTGAGATACACAGGAATTTGTGGTATCTCGATTCAAACAACAACATTTTGTTGTATTTTTGACGAATCTTAGTGTTCCTGCAAATGGCTAATATCTGATCTGATCATGAGGAAGCTTGAAGCTTGACTCGTTGTGATGATCAGGCTGAGTCCAAGTTCAAACTCCGCTATAGAAAACGGCTCAGTTTTAAAGTTCCTCCGCGCGTTGTCCGAGCGGGATCGCAATCGTAGATGCCACGCCTTGACTTCTTTGATCATTTTATGGGCTATCTCACCTTGAACGCCAGCGCGTCGGCCCTTGGGCTATGTCATGCTGTCAAGTGCATCTAGACCTGAAATCATTGACAGCTAGGTCCTAAAAGCACCAATGCGGGCGCCAATCACGCGTGAGGAAGGCCCAGTGGGGACCCAATGATAGCAGCGGATGTAATACGATTGCTTTGCATCGGTGGCTTCATCAACAATTCCACCATTATGTGCCACTCGTATGTACAAATGTTCGTGATATGGAGGGGAGGAGCGTAAAGCGTCAAAAGCACGACGCAGCATGCATGGTCCTGGCAACCAATGATCATGGGAGGGGAGTGTCAACGCTGGGTAGAACAACGTGATCATCATCTCCTTCCCTGCTCTTCAAGGATTTCGTCGAACGATATGCCGGCAACACTTCGCTTGATTCTCGCGAGCACTCCTCCAGAACAACTTGTCTGACCCAGTTTTCTACACTGGAATGGCGATAATGATCAGAGGTGCGGATGCGAGATGGAGATGGGTACAGCTTTTCTTACCCGTGGGACTGCTGATGCAGGGCAACGACGGATGCAAAAGCGTCATCATCGTCAGGCAAGCGAGATGATACGGAATCTGCGACAAAGGACGGGCATCTTCTGCCAGAACGCTCCATGAGGCATGCGTCGGGATGTTGAACGGACGATGGACCTCTGCTGCTTGGACGAACGGCATCGTCTATGCCCTGGGACTTGTGCCAGACCTCTGACCTGGTCTGTGCTGCAGTTGAGGGGAGGGTGAAGGGTGTTACAGTGAGTCGTCTTTTATTGCGATACCAAATCGCAATAAGAATTAAAAGCACTAGAAGCACGATCGCTCCGATAGCCCCTCCTACGATGGCAGCTATGCGCGAAGGTGATCGAGGGTCTGAATTGGTGTCAGGCACCGATGTTGATTGAGGCAATGGGCTCGAAACCATAACAGTGCTGCTTGGCACTGTGTCAGATGCCAGGGCAGGCTGAGAGGACATCGTTGTTGTAGATGATTTTGTGGACGTTTGAGAAGTTGAGATGACTGTAGCACGACTAGGAGGTAAGAATGTTAATGTTGGGTACGTCGAAACGAAAGATGTTGATTTTAGTAAAGGGGCGAACCCAGTTACGAAACAACCTGCATCTAGCCCCATCATGCATTGAGGGCTACTGTTGGCAGTTGGCGTAGTAGAGAGTAAAAATGTAAGAGGTACTGTGGAAGGGGACTTAGTAGTAAGGGTAGGTAATGTGGAAGTAGGTATAGAGGGAGATGATGTAACTGATGCAAGGATAGATGATGGGATGCTGTCATCCTGGCCAGGGGTCAGATGGATTGTTGTCTCATAGGTGATGTGTGTGGTAATGAGGACATCCTGCCGAGCAACGTGACCTTCCTTAACATGTCTTGGTGATCCAACTGAAAAATCATCAGCTTCAAAAGATGATATCGTTGAAGTAGCCTGCTCATCGGACAGATGGCCACTGCCAGACGAAGTGTGATCTGCAGTGTCAATTTCGGGTTCTTCCGGCGGTTTGGGACCTTGGTTGACTAGTGCAAACATATACTCAAGAAGAATTTTCAACAAGAAATCTAGGACTTACGCCCATCTACGCTGGCACTCCTTGTTCGATCTGACGAATCGAGACCGTCCTCATGTACAGGAATAACCGTCTTCATCGAAGAGTTTTGAGGCTCAGCAAGGTTGAGCAAATGGCGGGAACGGTGCGACAAACGATTGTAAGATAATTCAAATCGAGTGTGAGGGGGAGTTATTCTTTTTCCTTTGGCCAAGAAACCTAGCGAGGGTCAGAAAGCCATGTCAGCGAGACCAGCTCTTTTGTACTTGAATAAGATCAGGCAACTTTCATACTTGAGTAAGATCAGGCAACTTTCATACTGTGAGTGCGATCATGACGACGACACCTTCCAGCAGTGCCAAGATGGTTGCGAGTCGGTCATGGGATGCTGATGATCCTAACGACCGTTATGCAGGGCTGGAGACGATTATCGTTGACTTAGTGCACCATAATCAGGAAAGATAGTTCAGTATCAACGATTGAAGGAAATCTGGAACGGACTCGATTGTTTGCCAGGCTCTGCCTGCATTCGAACTCTGGTCGCATCGTGAAAATGATGTGTTCAGTCCTGTTCAGTCAGAAATCATGGATGTGATGGGGCTAAACATTGCCACTTGATCGATCGATGATCCCAGTTCAATGTACATACCTGTCTCTTGATATTGCATGTCCACGTTGGAAATTGACATCTAAGTTCCAGTTGTTTGAACTTTGCAGAACGCTAGGCTAGTCCCGGAAAAAGAAACCATAAGTACTAAGTTAAATCTGCAAAAAGTCAAACCACAGATTTTCGACTTCTGGCAATCAATCGATCGCGTTCCTAGGTACCATAGGATGTTACGGGACGTGAGATGCAGTGGTATCTTGATTCAAACAACACTGTTTTGTTGTATTTTTGACGATGAGTGTTTCTGCCAAATGAACGGCTGTTTGATCATGAAGCTGGGTCCAAGTTCAAACTCCGCTACAGAGAATTGGCTCAGTTTGTTCGTTGTCCGAGCGGGATCGCTAATAGACCAATCGTAGATACCACGCCTTGACACACCTTTGATCATGAATGGGCTATCTCACCTTGCACGCCAGCGCGTCGGCCCTTGCGCAGGCCAGGCATTACATGAGCACAAACAAGAATATTTGTCGAAGCAAGCATGCCTAACCCTCAATGTATAATCACGTATTCTATATCAATCGATTTAACTGCGGAAACAAAAAAAAAGAACCCACTACATCCTCTCCAGAGGCCTAATGCTCAGAAGCCGCATCGCAGCACCCAACACGTCCCTCGCACAAAGGTAGAGCCACAACCTCGCACGAGCTTTCTCGACATCTTCTTCACCTTTGACGATGAGCGTCTCCCAGGCGCTTGAAATTGCGTGAGCTAGGCGGAAAGCGAAGGTCACTACGCCGCTGGGCTCGTGCGTCTTCAACGCAGTCTTCACGACGTCGGGGTAGGATCCTAGAAGGATAGCGATGTCGCGTGCGTGTTGGGAGGATGTAAGAGAGGAAGTGTCGATCTGAGATGGAGGCGGTAAAGGGATGAGTTCTGGATTTTTCCGCTCCATGGAGGTGAGCCGGACATGTGCGTATTGCAAGTATGGGCCGGTATCGCCCTCGAAGGAAAGCATACGGTCCCAGTTGAAGGTGTAGTTATTAATCCTGGTGCTGGATGAGCTACAGTACTCGAATAAAAAACAATGACACTCACCGCTTGGCAGCCATGTCCTGGATCTTAATTCCTGTGATGCCCACTTCTCGAGCAACCATCTCAGGATCTTCGATGTTGTTGTATTTCACCTCATTCCGCTTCATCTGCTCGTGCATGACTGACGAAGCTTCGCGGATGATCTGATCCAAGAAGACCGCGGTTCCCTTCCGGGTGCTCATGCCGAGCACCAAGCCGTAGTTGACATGTTCAAGGCGGTCTGCCCATGGGAACTCCATCAACGAGAGCATTTTGAAGAATTGCGACAAGTGCAGGTCCTGCTGCGACGCGACGACATAGATCATCTTGTCAAAGTGGTATTTCTCCCATCGCTCTATCGCGCCGCCAAGGTCACGAGTAAGGTAAATTGAGGTGCCATCTACGCGTGGAGATCAGAATTTGTGTGAGGTAGTTTTGGTCTCATACGTACTAGCTTTGCGGAGTACAGCCTTTCCGAGTTTCCATTTCTCGAGATCGACGAGTTTGGCACCGTCGGCATCACTGATGAGACCCATCTCTTCGAGGCGCTCGAGAGCCCGATCCTGCCATTCCTTACCAACCTCGCTCTCTCCCGTGTAGACTTTGAACGACACGTTTAATCGTTCGTACTCCTCTATGTATTTTTTGACGCTCATCTCCCGCCAAACTCGCCAGTTCGCAAGCGCCGACTCGTCGCCGTCCTCCATCCGCTTGAACCATTTGGCGGCTTCGACTTTAACGTTGGGATCTGAGTCGGCATCCTTGGAGACTTTGACATAGACGTCGTAGAGGTGCTTGATTGCATCTTTTTCAAGCTCCTCTTGTGAACCGTATTTCTCGAATCCAGTGGTGATCATGCCGAACTAACGCAATCAGATTAAGTCTCGAAAACAAGCAAGAGGATTTGCTCACTTGAGTGCCCCAGTCGCCCAGGTAATTGAGGGAGATGACTTCCCATCCGCAAGCTTTGTACAAGTTGTCTAAAAAGGCGCCTATGATCGTGCTTCGAAGATGTCCAACAGTGGAATGATTTGGCAATATTAGGCGACGAATACTCGATGACGAGCTTCTTGCCAGCGCCAGAGGTGTTTGTACCGTATGACGGCTTGCCTGTAGGGCTGTCGTAGGTGAGGGTATGTATTTGATTGAGGACTTCGCGAATGAGGGAAGCGGTGTTGAGTTGGAAATGCAGGAATTGCCTGTCGTGGGTAATTGACGAGACGAAGTCATCAGGTTGGAACTGGCAGCAAACAACATTAGATTGTAGAGCGAAGGGATAAAGCGAGAAACATCGAGACATGCAATTATCGTGTCAAATACATTACGCGCATACGACGTGGAGTAGTGAAAAGATCGATCAACTCACATCAGTTATGACTTTCTTTGCTAGCTCGTCAGGCTTGCCCGGCAGCCTGAACCGCGGAAGAGCAACTGTAAAATCAACGCCCTTCTTTCCATAATCAACACCGGTATAAGCCTGCTCGATGGTAAGCGGCGGGAGCGCATCCGATACACGTTTTGCAATAGCAGTGCGGAACGCATCTAGAATGCAGGACGATGGGTCCGTGCCTAGAACAGAAGGTAAAGATGGCAGTGATGAAACCATGGTTGCAAGAGGTCTCACGTAGGAGTACTTTACAAGGATCCTGGGGAGGATGGTGGTGGTGTGGGTGAATCTGATGAGGAACGCCACAGCTTTACTCGTGCTTAAAGTTTTAGAGGATCGATTAGATGACTCGCGATGGAAATGAGAGAAATCACCGGCCACGTGACTCAGTAGCGTATGCAACTATCTAGCCCAAATCTAGCCCTAAATTTAAAAGACGGTGACTTTTTCAAGGGCAGAAATAAATCAACGATTTTAGTCCATACTAGTTGTCGCCATTCTGACTCTTGTTGCGTCGTCCACTGCCGCGTGCACTTTCTAGTATTGAATCCGACGTTCTCGAAAAGTTCAAACTGAATCGTATAAGAATCATTCGGCTGTTTTCAGCGGTTTGCGTCGTTTCCATGTGTTGGACTGCACTCGACTCTAAATCTTGCCTTTGTATATTCAGCACGGTTCCGTGAAGATACTCGCGAATCACCTTCAACCTCAATCATTGGCAGATAGCCTAATTGACTGTTCAAAGTGGGCAATGTCTGGTACAGCCGCCTCTCTCACGAACAAGTACTATGCAGCTGGCCTCTTTCTCAGCGTTCATGACACTGACAGGCGCCGTACCCGCGTCTATCACGCAAAACGACATGGAAATGTACTCGCAGCATGACCTAAATTTAAACTCTCAGCCTCTAGTGCCTGTCAGCTGAACTCCATCCGCAGTTCCACTTCCAATATCGCATTCCCCATCCATTCATTCTCTGCCCACCACTCAGCCATCTTCAATCCTCGTCATTTTGCTCCGTCACACCATTATAGTTATGTCTGGTAGCTCAGAAAGCCGATACATCAGACTTGATGGTGATCACTCAATATCATCTCCTCATCCGTATCCATATCCTCATACTCTATTTACAGTTATCAGCGGAAGTAATCTTCTAGTCCCTTCTGAGCGCATACCTGCAGGCATCTACGTATCCATCAATATCGACTCCCAAATACGCTGGAAATCGGCCACCGGTGTCTTGTCATCCGAAGAATCTGTAGTATGGGGCGATACTGTGATTCTGTAAGTCATTGTTATTTCCGGGTACGTTTCGAGAACTGACCTTCGTTTCAGATCATCAGATGCTTCACCTGTATTGTCTGTGGAGATCAGGGCGTCCTATGAAGCCTATCGAATGTTAGGCAGTGGAGAGGTCATCGGTAAGCTTCAAATGTCCTGGGATGAGATACTCAATCATCGAGATAAGTCTTTTGGTGAGTGATTTGTTCCTCATTCACGCACATGTGCGAATATCTCGTAGACCTATCCTTCCCACCCGTGCGCGGTGTCCACCCATCCCTCACGCTGAAGGCTGCCGTTGTTCAGGCTTGCGACGATCAGGACGGTGCACTGCCTAATGTGAGTGCGGCTGACTGTAGCTGTTAGCTTTGCTGATGGAACGCCATCTGCAGTCCCTCGTAGACTGCGAGATGACTCGACACACAGATGCAGGCCATGCGCAATTTGCCGAATACGTGGCGAGCGAGACGGTTTCTCACCTCAACGCTGCTGTAGAGAATTTTCAGTTGGTTCTGGACCAGTGTCCGGCCAGCCATCCTGACCATGCAGCAGCTCTCACCAACCTCGCGTGGGTCGGCCTTCTAGGCTACGTCCGAAATGATCTGCAAGACATTGATACCACCATTTCCCTCTTCCGCGACGCCCTTGCATTGCGTCCGCAGTGCCATCCCGATCGTCCCTTCTCTCTATATAGTCTCACCGAATCGCTGACTTGGCACCACAACAAGAAAGGTACTGCTGCCGACATCCGCGAAGCCGCCCAACTCTATCATGAGCTACTGCCTCTCTGTCCAGAGGGCACCTACCTTCGTAGCATCGCATCAGGAAAAAATGGTGTCGATTATGTGATCGTCGGATGCAACAGTCTTCCAACAGACGCATCCGATGAAGGCATCTGCCTTCGACGTGTCGTTCTCGAGCTCTGTCCTTTGGGTCATCAACTCCGTCCAAGAGCACTTGACGAGCTTTCAAGGGCTCTCTTCTCACGGTTTACACAAAGCGGCAACATTGATGATTTAGATGAAAGCATACAATTTCTTCGTGAAGCCATGTCTCTGTGCCCCGAAAGACATACTGACCGTGCTGTCTACTTGGATAACTTGGCTATTTTACTCGGTTCCTGTCGCTTCAGACACCAAGGCAATCCTAATGACCTCGATGAAGCCATCTATTTGCACGAAGAAGCGCTGCGCCTGCACCCTGTTGGGCACGAATCTCGGGATTCCTCATTGCGCAGCCTGGGGTGTGCCCTTGTCACCCGTTTCAACAATCGCGGTGCCATAGATGACATTACCCGAGCTATCAGCCTCCTTCGCGAGGCACTGACGTTGTGCCCACCTGGGCACTGTCCACATCGTGACGTCACGCTTAACAACCTTGCCAACGCGCTCAAGACCAGATATGACAAGTTGAATGTCAGCGAAGATCTTAACGAGGCCATTGATCTGTGTCGCGAATCCCTTCGGTTAAAGGGGCTTGACGATCCAGAGCGCCATGTAACTCTTTTGAATTTGAGTGGGGCGCTCTGCTCTCGTTTCACGGACACTCGGAAGAATGAAGATATTGAGGATGTCATTGATCTCTGCCAAAAATCCCTGGATATCTTGCCTTCACTGCACCCGGACAGGTTTCTCAGCTACATGTGGCTGGCGGAAGCCTATTTGTCTCGTTACCGAGTGCAACTCAACCCTTCTAATTTGTCGCTCGCTGTAGAGAACTTCAGACTGGCATCAGGACACCCTACTCAAGGCTTTCCATATCGCATTCAAATGGCCTTGAACTGGGTTGTTGCAGCTGAGAGCTATCAACACGACTCTGCCCTTGAAGCATACCAAGTATGCTTGGAGCTTTTTGACAGCCATGTGATGACGCGATCGTCGATCATCGCACGGCGTGAGGCTGCAAGTGCCTTTCGCGGTGCACAATCATTTCCTGTAGACGCAGCTTCATGCGCCATACGTCGTGGCAATCTACCACGGGCAGTCGAACTCATGGAGCAGGGCCGTGGCCAGCAGTGGTCACTGGTATCGCGACTCAGGACACCACTCGAAGATCTCGAGTCCACGAGTCCCTGAACTAGCTCGCAAAGTCTCAGAGCTTAACAAACGCCTTGCTGGTGCTCAGGGTTCTGCAGGCAGCACAGATAGAGCTGCTGCTGATCGAGCAGCAACAAAGTATAGGGCACTTACGAGGCAATGGGAATCTGCGGTGGCTGAAATTCGTAATCTTCCAGGCTTCTCGCGGTTCCTGCTTCCACCTGCGTACGAAGACCTGCAAGCGGCAGCGCGCCATGGCCCAGTCATTGTCCTCATTGCCAGTCAATACTCGTGCGGTGCCATCATCGTCTCGACGTCAGGAGAGCCTCATCATGTTCCCTTGCCGTCTATCACCCTTGCAGATCTGATGATTCTCAAGGATCGCTTCACCAGGGCAATACGACACGCTTCGCGGATGAACCCAGCGGAGACGAGAACGGATCTAATAGTACTCCTACGGACAATATGGGACGAGGTCATGCTACCCATCGTCGACGTACTCGAGAACGTCCTCAAAGTACAGCGCCGCTCTCGAATCTGGCTGTGTCCGACTGCAGCTTTCACATCTATTCCTCTCCATGCAGCTAACCCATTTCTAACAAAGGCAGATCGTTCCAAGGAGCCGTGCCTGGAGGACCTCTATATCTGTTCCTATACCCCGACACTTTCGGCTCTGGTTAGGTCTAGACAGTTGATGAAGAAGCGTGTGCATCACTCCTTCGTGGCGATTGGTACAAGGCCAGCCGGGTGCAGGGAAAGGCAAGGCACTGTTGGCTGTCGACAGCGAGCTCGAGCTTGTCCGTGAGCTCGTCCCTGCGACGGCCAACCGTACTACTATTTCTGGAGACGCAGCCACACGAGCAGGGGCGCTCGAAGCTTTGGAAGCGAACACCTGGGTGCACCTCGCTTGTCATGGCAAGCAGGACCCTGCGCAGCCTTACCACTCCCATTTCGTCATGAGAGATGAACATCTGACGCTGCTTGATATCATGGAGAGAGATATTCCGCACATGCCGAGTTTGCATTCTTATCCGCTTGTCATACCGCCGTCGGGGACAAAGAGACACCCGACGAAGTCATTCATCTCGCAGCTGGTCTTCAGTTTTCGGGGTTCAAGAGTGTCGTTGGCACGCTGTGGGAGGTTGACGATTCTGTCGCAAAACACGTCGTTGAGGCTTTCTACAAATACATGTTCCATCCGAAGGAGGCAGGTGTGATGGACTGCACGAAGGCAGCCTGGGCACTCAACTGTGCTACTCACGCCGTGAAGACGAAGGTGCCGCTTGAGCAGAGGATGGTTTTCATTCATATCGGTGTGTAGTTCTATTATGTCGTATTGCTTTCATCTGTCAGTACATCTTTATTTTGCTGTGGATACTGCTCATGTTTTGCATTCTCTATCGTGCTATTGTCTACTCTAGAATTTTATTCGATGTTCGAGTATATGTCCTTCGTGCGTTGTGCGGGAGAGTACTCTCGATCGAAAGAACTAGTGAGTTTGAAGTGACTTCAAGGCTTCTGCTTTCGACTACGGGGCTACCATCAAAGTATGGCTATCTAATATCACTCGCTGTCAGCCAGTTTGATTCTCCAGTCACTCTGCGCATCTTTATGCACTCGGGTCTCACGTTTTAAACCAATTCTGCCGTTCAGTAGATCCTCATCGCGCTTTGTGCTGCCAGGGTAATAGGGCGGAAAGTGACGCTGATCTCCTGTTTGTCCTTTTCAGCATGCCCTACTCTGCAGTTGAAGAGATCGAGGTACTTCAAGTTCCTTTACATGATAGCACTGCGACTTGCAGAACTAAAAATGTCGTTAGAGTTACATTTCGAGTGGACGCGCCAGACGGAAATGGAGACAAGGAACAATAGAGGTGGGAGAAGGCGGAGGAAGGCTTGTTGGAGTGGGATACCGACCGATGATCATGGGCGTAGTGTTGTGAGTAGAAGAACATGTCGTGTAGACTACGAACAACAGTACAGCAAATGGCAAGTGTAATGACATACACGGGTATATTTTCTGCTGTTTATCGAGTCTAATACTCTCGCTCTCTGAATCGAACGGCTCTAGGTTGATCGCAAGGCGCGACGGAATGGGCTCTCGACAGAGCTGGCCGGCAAGAGGTTGAAGTTGGTACTTGGGCCAAGATCAGCAATGCATTCGGCGTGTAGCCTCGTATTCGGGCTTCTTCATTCATTTTTTGTACGAAATGCTAGACAGTTAGATTAGCTGGTTATGAGGTTGTGACGTGCATGTTCCATACCTTGTAGCCAATTATAAGTCAAGTCGTCTGTTGACCAAAGGAAATGACAACGTGTTCTCCTTGGGCCATGTCTTGAATACACCCTCGTCGCGCAGAAGAACTTCAACCTTTGCATCCGTCCTCTTGACGATCTCAAACTAGTGTGACATCCTTATTGTCTTCGTGCGACGACGAGGGCTGCATGGCGAAGTCCTCATCGTGGGGTCCCAACATGAAGTCAAACTTTATATCATTTCTACTCGCCCTTGACAGACGAGTAGATACCTGCAGGATGTGAAGGGACTTGAAGATGTTTCGTGAATGAATTGCTCATATGTCAGGCAGCGCACCTTCGAGTGTGGTATAGGTAGGTTACCCCTTCAAGCTGCCAATGATGAGACACTGAAGAAAATAATGAACAGGTAAACATAGATCGAGGGCGAGTGGAAGGCGCTGGGGAATTGAACGGTTTGTCGATGTGCTTAGTAATTAAGCAGTACTAGTGGGACTAAGTGAACTCATCGATGAGCACAGGGAACTTGAAGGGCATGGGTCACCTTTAAGGATGATGACGAATTGAGTCGAGATGTCTCAGTATTGAAAGATGTCCGGGTAGGTGGCTGTATACTTAGGCTGAACGCGTCAAAAATCAAAGGGTCCTCGGCAAATACAGAATCTGACTTTCCACTCACCACACCATCATTTCAAATTGTGAAGCTCGTGTCCAATCGATCGACGCGTCCGATGTTATGAGCAGTTTGCATGCATCATTTGCATTTGTCAGACTGCCTTCGGAAATGCACCGATTCTACCGTGTCGTTTTGCCAATTGGGCGTTACGACTCTATGATGTAACTTCGGAGCAGAATTCATCGCAAACCGCTCCGAGACTCGTATTTCCCCTTTGACCTTGCAATTGGCCGGCCATTTTCGCCGTTGACTTTGTCTACACTTTTTTTTAGCACAGATTCTTCTGCTAATCCTAGTCGCGGCGATCTCCATTCTCAGCGATTAGCGCAATCATGCCAGCGTCTATCCTACCGAACAGCCCTCAACAATGTGGAAATACACGTGCAGCATGACCTCAACCTAACCCTCAACCTCTTCTCTCCCTCAGCTGAAATTTATTCACAGTCCTCGTATCTCTACTGCCATCTTCACTCCCACCCATCCATCCTCGATCCTCGTTCATTTGCTTCATCGCATTATCATGTCTGGTAGCTCAGAAAGCCGATACATCAGACTTAATGGTAAGTATATCATCTCCGTATCCATATTCTAATTCTCATGTTCTATCTACAGTCATCAGCGGAAAAAATCTCAAAGTCCCTTTCCAGCGCGTACCAGCAGGCATTTACGTATCGATCAATATCGACTCCCAGAGACTTTGGAAATCAACCACCGGTGTCTTATCATCCGAGAATTCTGTAGCGTGGGGGGATGCTGTAACTCTGCAACGTCCTCGGTCACTTCTGGGCGCGGTTCGGAGAGTAATCTTGTATAGATCCTCACATACCTTACCTGCATTCGCAGTGGAGATCAGGGCATCCTATGAAGCTGGTCGAATGCTAGGCAATGGACAGGTCATCGGTAAACTTCAAATGTCGTGGGATGAACTACTCGATCATGGAGATGAAGCTTTTGGTGAGTGATTTGCTCTTCATTCACGCACATGTACTTACATCTCTTAGATCTATCCTTCCCATCTGTGCGCGGCGTCCACCCATCCCTCACGCTGAAGGCTGCCGTTGTACAAGCTTGCGACGATCAGGAAGGCGCACTGTCTGATGTGAGTGACGCTGGTTCCTGCCATTAGCTTTGCTGATGCAATGCCATATGTAGTCCCTCGTAGACTGCAAGATGATTCGGCACACAGATGCGGGCCACGCACAATTTGCAAAATACATGAGGAGCAAGACGGTCTCTCACCTGAACGCTGCTGTAGAGCATTTTCAGTTGGTTCTGGACCAGTGTCCGGTCAGCCATCCTGACCATGCAGCAGCTCTCACCAACCTCGCATGGGCACGCCTTAAAGGCTACATCCGGAATCATCTACAAGACATCGATAACACCATTTCCCTCTTCCGCGACGCCCTTGCATTGCGTCCGCAGCGCCATCCCGATTGTCCCTTATCTCTATATAATCTTACCGAGGCACTGACTTGGCGCTACAAGAAGAAAAGTACTGCTGCCAACATCCGCGAATCCGCCCAACTCTATCATGAGCTACTGCCTCTCTGTCCAGTGGGCACCTACCTTCGTAGCATCGCATCAGGGAAAAATGGCGTCGATTATGTGATCGAAGAATGCAACGATCTTCCAACAGACGCATCCGATGAAGGCATCTGCCTTGGACGAGTCGTCCTCGACCTCTGTCCTGTGGGTCATCAACACCGTCCAGGAGCACTTGACGAGCTTTCAAATGCTCTCGAATCACGGTTTGCACAAAGCGGCAACATTGATGATTTAGACGAATGCATACAATTTCGTCGTGAAGCCGTGTCTCTGTGCCCCGAGGGACATACTGACCGTGATGTCTACTTGAATAACTTGGCTGTTTCACTCCGTTTCTATCGCTTCAATCACCAAGGCAATCATAATGACCTCGATGAGGCCATCTCTTTGTACGAAGAAGCGCTGTGCCTGTGCCCTGTTGGGCACGAATCTCGTGATGACTCATTGGACAACCTAGGGGGCGCTCTCGTCACCCGTTTCAACAAACGCGGTGCCAGAGATGACATCACCCGAGCTATCAGCCTCCTTCGCGAGGCACTGACGTTGCGCCCACCTGGGCATCCACGTCGTGACATCACGCTTAACAACCTTGCCCTCGCGCTCAAAACCAGATATGACGAATTTGATGTCAGCGAGGATCTTAACGAGGCCATTGATCTGTATCGCGAATCCCTTCGGTTAAAGGGGCTTGACCATCCAGGGCGCCATGTAACTCTTTTCAATTTGAGCTCGGCGCTCTGCTCTCGTTTCAGGCACACTGGGAAGAATGAAGATGTCGAGGAGGCCATTACTCTCTGCCAAGAAATACTGGAGACTTTGCCTTCACTGCACCCGGACAGGTGTTTCAGCTACATGTGGTTAAAGGAAGCCTATTTGTCTCGTTACCGAGTGCAACTCAACCCTGCTGATTTGTCACTCGCTGTAAGAGAACTTTAGGCTGGCATCACGACATCGTACACAAGGATTTCCGGAACGCATCATCCAGGCATATAATTGGACCACTGCAGCGGAGCAGCATGGTCACGTATCCGCACTGGAGGCCTACACAACATTTTTCGAGCTTCTGGACGCTCATTTGGCAACACGATCGTCAGCAACTTCACGGCGCGAAGCTGCTGCTGCCTTCCATTATGCCAGAACACTCCCCGTA
>JABBWB010000677.1:0-16044 GCA_016628085.1 Suillus occidentalis
TGCATACTAGAATTGACACAATCTTTAGATTCCCACCTGGCGCGATTTCGACAACGCTGAGTCCACTGACGGAACCACTACTGCTTGTGGCGAGTCCTCTGAGCCTTACTCTAGCGACGTCGAAGGTGCTCCGGAACCCAACTCTGCACTGACTCGATCGGCTCAGACCATTGCTGCTCTCGTTCGAACGGAGAAGGGACATGTCAAATTACTTGATCAAAATAACGAAACTCGGCGAGTAGTGCGGGATGCGATTATTGATGCTAAAGGTTACATCATCTTTGTCGATGCTTATCCTGAGCTAGTCGACAAAAACCAAGTTGCACTGCAGTCTCTACTAACAGTGGCTGCGAATCGCGGAGTACACGCCATTAAAGAACGTCTTCGAACCGATGCGCAGTATGCGGCTCACCTCGCTAGTTTAGTAAGCCCTTTGCATGTCTCAATTTTTCTTATGTTCTAACTATCTTTCATTACTTGAGGTGGAGCCTCGCATTCCATTACTGCGCCGTGACCTTAAAGTCTCCGCGTGCACCAACATTGATACTTACTTTCGGCTCAGCAATAATGTGGTCAAGGCAAAGAAATTGATGGAGCAGCATGCGTATATCTATGCATTGAAGTTTGATGTAAGTAAATTTGTCCTTTGGTCTTCGCTGCTAGCCTCTGACTAACATTCTTCATCAACAGTTGAACGACGATGCTTCACCCATAGGCAAAAAACCCTACCAGGGTGACCTGCTGATCTTTCTCATATACGAGGCAGTCTTCAGCGGTGCGAAGTCTATCGGCATCAAGTTCGTCGAGCGCTTTGCCAAACTGGCGAACAACAAGGGCAATCGTCCTGAATGCCCCATTCCGTTACTCGCACTTGTGGCAACAGCGGTACCATCCTTTCTACCAATCTCTGTGCTATATTGATTCGTTTGACAGGTCTATGCAGCCCTTTTCTGGAAGACACTCGGCTCACCAGGGAAGTTTAACTTTACAGGGAATCAATTCAGCGAGACGTATGTGTTTCATGTCAAGTTCCTCGAGGACTTGAAGCGGGATGCACCGGGAAAGTTTCATTGCATGATGGCTGATATTTACGAAGCTGTACAGTAAGTTTTACAGGTATTCATGGTGCCATTTCAACTCGGATACTGACTCTGCTATTCGAAGGACCTTGAAACGGAAGGGGAATGATCATTTCGTTAATGAGCATCGAGATGCACTGGGGCTACTTGACCTGGATGGAATGGCAGATGATTAGGTCCTGTATTCATGCTGATCTATACCTGTAAACATCCCAGATTCGTGTATCACACCTTAATTTGCCTAGTCTTCCAAGTTGGCTGTGTTATGTATATCCTTTGATCAAATATTAGTCTTTTTTGCTCGTAATACCATCTAATGTGTGCGATTCGCTATGCTACGTTCGAAATATATTCTCTGAATTTCTCGATATTGCCTTTGAATTCATGATAATTATCTTTTATATACAAGGGAGTAAAAAAGTCTTTCTAAACTAACTAATCTTTCTAAAGCCCATAATTTGAGATAATTCAAGAGGATTACCGAGAATTATCATAGTTTAAAGTAATTTCCTGGGGGAGGGTTTTCCTGATGCATGCATAACCATCACATCTGTAATTAGCCATAGTTATGCATAACCCTGCCATGAACAGGTGTTTGTCGCCCATCGTTGGGTGGGAAAACTTTGACATAGTTGTGGCAGTGACTTTAGGCAATGAGAAGCAAATGTGATGAATGGAAAGATTCAGGGTGCAATACACAACTGCCATGCAGAGGGGGGGCTTGTCAGGATATATATATGCAGGGTGGCGCCTAAGGCCAAAAGTTGCCTTCTTCAAGTTCTTTGCTGCTAAGGCGCTAACCTCTCGGGAACACCAGATTTTTGTCTGTGTCTCCAGCGCGGATGAACTGACATTCAGCTTAACCAGGACACCCATCTTCAACTTTCTGTCAGTGTCAGTCATATAACACACTGACAACGGGACGTGTCACCAAAGAAATCTTGCTGCACTTGACTACTAGTACTCACTCAAGGAGACACACCATGGCTTCTACATCTACGAAGGCAGCTGCCACGAGATCAATCCTGACACCAACAATAACTTTGAAGGGTCATGGGGATTGGATTGCATCCATGGCCTATTTTCCAGATGGGCAGTGAATGATCAGTGCCGGAGCTGATGACCAGACCACTCAGGAATGGGATTTGAAGGTGGGCAAGGAGATTGAGGAAGCGCGGAGTGATTGCGAGGGAAGTGTATATGCGGTGGCGGTATCAAGGAACAGCCGATGGGTTGCCACTGGTGGCGGAGGGCAACTGAGAGTCTGTGATGTTGAGATGGGGGTTGTCAAAACATTCAAAGGACATTCAAGTGGGATCAGCTGCATTGATATCTCTGCAGACAACACGCCGCTAGCAAGTGGGGCAGACAATTTGACAGCACGGATATGGAACTTGGACACTGGCAAACTCATGGCTGGTCCATTCGAGGACATCTCTGAAATGGCCGGTTTGGGGCGAAGTCTGGGCCAAAGTCTGGGACACGCCGGCAGTCAACGGCACCACCAAGTGGAGTGTAAAGTTTTCTGCTGTCTGTCACTGTTTCTCATGCTTGCTTGTTGTCTGCAACAGCGCCAAAGCTTTATATCGACTTAGCTCGATGGACGTAGGGAGCCTTTTTCTTGCCATACGGCAACACCATGAGCTCACTGCTACTATTGATGGCCCAGTAGTGCAAATCAACACGGTAATGCAAGTATACAAAAAAACAGACCAAACCTCTTGTGTGATTGCTGTCTAAAAAAATCAAGTATATCAGTAGTTGCCAAGAGAGTGAGTATCTAGAATTTCACATTGGTTAATGGAGTGTAGCATTCTGGAGAAAATCAACAGTGCTTGTTGTGAACTCAAATTTGCACAAATGGTTCATATAGTGCCATGCCAAACATGTACATACTAGAGAAAGGTCAAAACAAGTACAGGGAAATATACTATAACCTTCCTGCTATCCAACTGACCACATGCCCTGACATTACAGACACTTTTGTGCCACCAAAAGACTTGTGCAAATCACTACGAGCACAAGCATGACACTTCTGTAAAATATTCAAACTCCGACATGCTGACGTGTCCTGCTATCGAGCTCATTCAAACCAATATCAGCATACTACTACACGTGCTGTGTGCTATCTAAACTATTCATCTGCACTGCGCGCATCATACCTTACATTTTAATTGATTGTATACCCCATCTATCTCCTTCAATAATGCCAAAAGCTGCTTTGTATCACACAGAAGGTCTCAAGGCCGAGAAACACAAAGTGCGGATTCAAGAGGCTGTAACTGCCATTCGCGATGAGAAATACCTGTAAGAATCATATATCCTTTATGCCCTGACCATGGCTTCAAAACCAAGTGTTCAGACGAAAGTCCAAACCAACCACAGGACTCACGGATGCGAAGAAGCGTCACATTTGCACCCGAGTTACATGGTTACATCCCTCGTCTTTCACCTTCATTATCTCACTATTGTCGACAACCAGCACAGTCTCCCACTTTCCTTTACACCATACCATACACCTATAAACCCTCTTTCGTCACTATTATCATACCTTTCCCCTTGACACACCAAAAACAGCCAAAACCAATATGCAATTCTCGTCACTCGTGTGCTCAACGCACTGCCCTATTGCCACCATCCATTCAAAACCTCTCATATTCCATTCTATTATCGCTATTTCACCCTGTCAGGCTCAACGCCACCACTCTCCATCTCACCAAATCTTCATTTCCGTAACACCAAGGACCAATAGACGCATGTATACTCATTTTAATAAGTTCTTGCTCCCCCACTAGCCTCACGCACTCAGTCAGTCAGAAAGTCCTCTCGTTCAAAGTGCCATCCATCTCATTCCAAAACTCTATCATTAACAACACGATCATTTATACACTCGTTTCAATATGACAATCCCTGTCGAACTCTCACCACCAGCCTTACATACCCCAATGTTGCAATGGCATGTCATGAACTTGGTCTTACTAAGTACTATCACACTGTGAACCGCCATGTTCTTGGCAAGACACAACCACGCGTGAAAGCCCATATGTGCCAGCAGCTTCTCAACAGCTCTCAAGAAAAGGTTCTTCAGAATTGGATCAAGTGGCTTGGAGCCATCGGAATATCGCTGTCGAAACGCACCATCGCTCCAAAGGTTGAAGCACTGTGTGGACGCAAGCCATCATGATGTTGGGTTGAATGTTTCATTCGGCAAAATCCTGAGTATACCCTTCTCCAACCTTCTGGACTGGATCCAAAGCGCACACGACAATTTAATTTCACCATTGTCAACAAGCACTTCGAAAGTATCCAGCATGTATTTGACGACAGTGACATCCCTCTTTGCAACATATTCAACTTTGATGAAATAGGCATTCAACTTGGTGGTGGTCGAAAGAGCAATGGCAAGCTCTTTTTGGATGAGGCTATTGAGGTGTGCGAGCGGAGAACACGAGAAGGCAAGGACACCATGTCATTCAGTGGCATGCTCAAAAGCCAGAAGCTCCCATTGCTCCATGACATCGCATGGACATTGAACATTTCAGAGGACGGGACACGTGATGAATTGATCAAATGAGTCAGCACATTTTTCGATGCAAACGAGAACACACACCTTCGTCACAATCAACATTACAAGGAACTATTCATGACTGGCAAGTGTGCACCAAAGTGGCCTCTTGTGGCACCTACAGATGATGAACTACATGAGCCAGCACAGCAACGATGTTGTTTGGGTGAAATCACCAACTCCTCTGTTGTCTCAGTGCCTTTGGATCCTCGACTGCAACCTGAACATGACTCACCAATCTACTCATCACCTGATCTTGATACAATCAACTTGCTAAACGATACCTTGAATGGGTGGTTCATGCCATACGGGCCTCCAGCTGGACCAAGCACGCACCACATGATGACATAATGATATATCCAAGTGGCTAATGATCCATAAATTATGATACATAATCTACTATAGTTATCCACAAGTCTATACATCCTGTCTGGATAGTTATTCAAGGTCCTAACTATGGTAACTGTAGGGAACATTTAGGCCCTCATGCATATGTTAGGCTTATTCTCACACATCACAGGTTCCTGTCATATTTATGCATTATTCCTTACAGTTGTAACACTAATTTGATGCAACAACGCTACAGTTCTTAACGCCATTTGATGCATGTATGATGCATGCCCCCTCTAGTAGTACCCTGTGTGATGTGATGCATCCCCTCCCTTCAATTGATGCATCCCTCCCTTCAATTGATGTATTTCCCCACTGGCTGACTGATGCATCCCGTCCATTCAATTGATGCATCCTCCCGCCTCCTCATTGATGCATCCTTCTACCTCTTTGTTGATGCATCCTCCCGCCCTTCATTGATGCATCCTCCCGCCCCATTGTTGATGTACCCTCCCATCACTTCATTGATGCATTTCCCCGCACTTTACTGTCACCTAAATTGATTGTATAGCTAGAGTACTCAGTACATTACATACAAGTGAATGGATATGTATTTGTTAAGGATGTTCCAGACTGGAAGTGCCAGGATCAGTGAGGAAGCGTCCCATGAATGTGCATGTGTCTTTCCAACTGGAATGACATGTGACTGACAGTGCACAACGCAAAGCTGCTTGACGCTGAGCATAAGCAATCCTACCTTCTCTTTCTGTGGGACCCTCGGACCAGCTCTGATTTGCACACTCATCCCATAGCATGGCCTCCCAATTGAAGAACTGTAGGATCCTTCACATTTCCTCCTGCAACAACTCAACCTCTTCTTTCCACCGCATTGAATGCGCCCTAGCTTTGCACCATTCAATTTTCATATCTGGAAGATGAGTGAGATGGGGTTGGGTGATGGGTCCATAAGTTCACATTACCTTCCATAGATCTGTCATTGCCCAACTCATCTCCATGTGCACCGCTGTCCTGCATGATTCGGGAATCATGCATGGACATGTCTACCTGAAAAGACAAAGTCTGTTAGCTTAGTCCACAGACTAGTCAATCCTTACCTTGGAATCAAACCTTGGTCTATAGTTTTGGTTATTTGCTCTGTAATTCAAGATTCTGGTATATTTCAATGAAAAGTCATATGTGAGAAGGGAATCACATTATGACCTAGTTGATAAGGGAATAAAATAAAGGTTAAGGTATTTCCTTGCCTTTGGCTTATTCACTTTGGCTAGAGAAAACCATGGAGAAAAGTTTAAAGCCTACCAATATATATATATAAATTCTGAGTATTGAGTTCTCTTATTGTATTATTATTTCTGTATAGTTTTCTCTAGTGTTTCCTTGATTTACTTTTTCATTAGGATGCTTTGACACTCTGGGCACTTGACAAAATTGTACCCATAAGGGTATGATGTCATCATGATGTCATAATATGATATCATTGGCTCTAGAAGGTTCTGCTTCACAAACTAGAATATTCCACTCCGCAATGACTCATAATAACTCACAATGACTCATAATGACTCACAATGACTTATGTATGATGTCATATGGTACTTGCTGGAATGATCTACGCCTTCTATGATGTCATAGCTCCATCTTTATTTCTATTTTATTCTTTTAATTGGGTTTCACCCAATATTCTGATTGGTCCTCTCTTTATTATATTGACTGCGTACCTACATAATTTTCCCACGCAAAATGTATATAAGGAGAAGCCTATTCTCCCCAAAATAAATAGATCTCCCATTTGTACAAATCTCTCTGACAGATTTCTCTGCTTGCAAAGTTAGTCCCTTTGAAGTAGAACAAGTGCAGGGACCAGTATCCCTTGAGATTACATAATCAGTTCTTGAGACCAAGTCTCAGCTGTTTATTTGTGTATTAACCAACATGAGCTTTGGTTAATATCTCTGTGAGAGCATCTCTCACCAGGTTTTTCATATTGTGACCAACACGAGCTTTGGTCCATGTCTTCTGAGACCCTGTCTCATCAGTTCATCATATCCTGTCCAACCCAAGCCTTGGGCAGCTAGTTCATTGTATCTTGACCAACATGAGCCTTGGTCAACGTTTGTGAGAGCATCTCTCACCTAGTCTATCTTATCCTGTCCAACCCAAGCCTTGGACAGCTAGTTCATTGTATCTTGACCAACTCGAGCCTTGGTCAACATTTCTAGTTCATTGTATTTTGTCCAACCTGAGCCTTGGACCACAGTTCTACCGTATCTTGATCAACCTGAGCCTTGATCAACACTATCATATTATTTGAGACCACATCTCACAAGGAGCACCGTATATTCAAGAAGGCAACTCAATTGTCTAGAAGGATCTTTCCTAGACAAAGCTTATCTTTTCAATAAGAAGAGTTAGCACCGGCTAAATTAATCAACCAGATTGGTTTAGTGAGCCTCCCAAGAACTCACACATTATCTACCATGAAAACTAGAAAAGTTGTAGACCGTGTTAATCAAGGACTGGCAAGAAGTCTTATCCAAGTGTAATTGTGGTGTCATTACATTTTTACAGGCTTTTATATAAGACCCTCAGTTATTAAGACACCGTGCATGTTCAAAATCCAAGACAGCTTGCGCCTTCCCTCAGTTTGACCCCACAGCAAATCCGACATTTCCCGGATATCTTCACGATTGAGCGGCTGCAGGGAGGACTGCCAACCAGTCTCATTGACGAGGGGAGCAAGAATGACCAGTGCCTTGTGCGCATCTTGATATTGGCTGGATGTCGCCTCGATTCTTGCATCAATCCCTTTGAGTGTATTACATGCTCTGGTGTTGGCGCCTTGACTGCGGAGAAATCTGTCCTTGTGCTTGAGGACAGCAGTTTGTGCACGGAGATTAGAGTGTAAGGCACGGAGGGCATCGTGGGCTTGTGCATATCTAAGTTTCCACTCAATGGTCTGAAATTTAAGGCCATAAGTAGCGGTTCCACCAACCTGAGAAGGAAGCAAAAGCTGGAAAGATTCAGATGTGACAACACTATTGGCCTTGTCCTGTCGTAGGGATGCAAGCATTGAGATATATAGTTCTTGGACTTTGGTCCAGGTGTTGATGCAGTGCTGAAGACTGTTACTGCATTGAACAAGCTTTCCTTCTTGAGTATCTGTGGCATGAATGCCCAGAGCTGCCTTGTCAACTGTAAGACGGCGTCTGAAATATTCTATGAGTGAATACTTATTCGGTCGAATATGAATCACTTACTGTTGTTCTTCCAGCTCTAGACCACTGCTAATCAGCGTACTCAGTGAACAATCTTCATGCAGCGCGTGGGAGCCACCAAGTTCTATTTCCACAGCCTCCTCTTTTGCGAGTTCAAGACACACAGAGCAAGGGTGATACCTGTGTGATGCTCACATCAAATACTACTCACACATAACTTGAAGTACTCACTTTCTATGCTGCATTCATATGGGTTCGGCTGTGATGGATCACGCTCCCATGCCTCGACCTCCCCTTTCCACCTGCTCAATGCATCTGAGTATTCTTCTTTCAGCCCTTCTTCCAGGTCGTCAAGGGCTGCTTCATGTTCTGATAGTTCAGGTAAGGCATCTTTCATCTTACGCAACATTGTGTGACCTAAACATGCATTAGTGATGCATCAGTATGCAGTAAACAAACTTACGTAGGCCAGTGATCTTCCTCCAGTTCCAATCCCCAAAGAAATTGTCCAATGTGTCTCATCTTGCGCCTGGGCCCATCTCTTTGGTACTCGATGCCATGGGGTTAATGTTTGCCCACCCTCACTCCGGAGCTTCGCCATCCGTTCACCCGACGCTGGGTGCAAAATTAAACGAGAAATTAGTTTGACATTGTTGGATGTGAGCTGGAAGATGGAATTTAGGTACAAAGAAGGTGATTTTCTTGGCATCATGGTTTAGTTGCATGGAAGGGGGAAATGACATCATGCGGTGCCATAGATTCTTGTTCCACTGGCATGCGATGTCATACGAGATGTTGAGGATATCAACAGTGGTGTGCCAAAGGGTTGAGAAAAACAGATAATCCATATTTATATATCTAGATGCGATGGCACGTCAATATCTCCAGGTGTTCGAGTCTGAAGTATATCAAACTCACCTTTCTCCTTTCTGGAGGTCCCCAACTGCCATGGGTAGCTTCATGTTATGGCAAGCACAATTGATTGTACCCAGCCTCATTGCTGCCAGGCCACGATTTGATTTGGTATCCGCCATGTTTACCGCATTGTGGCTAGAACAAGTGTATTTCTGTTTGATATGTCAGTATAGCTTATAATGACTACTAAAAAGCTCACCTCTTGGTGAATATCGGAATTACCATTCAGGAAGGCCTTGTACGTGATTTCCTCAATGAAGTACCCAACCATTACTAAGGCTAGGGTCCACGCTATCTTTCAACACAATCTTGCATTTCAGACGGAAATTAGCGTCGATGGCCACAAATAGGCCATACAACCAGCATTTAGTGGGAGGGGCTTCTCTCCAGTTGGATGGTAAATTTCTCCCATGCTGCAAGCAGGCTGGACATAGAACTGCGCATGCACCCTCTGTCGTTGTATCAATGCCGTTGGGATCGTGTGCCCTGCCAGATCACTTGAGCATTTTGAGATGCCACCATTCCCGTATCATCCTCATGAATGAGTCGTATCGATCCTTGAAAGAAATAAGTCAAAGTCCCTACATAGCACAGGAATAGAACTCACTTTGATAGGACTGATCCCCGTGTTATCAGACCTCCTCATAAGCACATAATAAAACTCATAGGCAGACACTTTTGACTCAAGAGATAAGAGGTGAAATTCTTCCAACAGGTGAAATGTAGCAGCCATTTTGGGGTCCGCAGTAGTGGAAGGGAACAGCGACATGCGAAGGAGTTGTTGTACATGAGTTGTTGCCAGAGTGCAGTCACAAAAGTCCAAAGACACCTCGTGGACACCATGAGAATCAATGATGATGAAGTCATCATTGAAAGCACATTGGGGATTGGGACAGGTATGGCCTAGTGTGTGACCGAGATTCTTCAGACTTGCAGTTTCGAAGTGATCGCCATTCCATTGCTGTAGTAAGGCTAGTTAGATTGTATCCTGCATTATCGAGTAATTGGCACCTACCTGCAACCGATGAAGTGGGAGATTCTTGTGAGCTAATATGGTGCAAGAGGAACAATGGAGTTCGATCCCAAAACAGTCTTCGCATTGATATTCTGGATGCGGATTACCACAACCAGAACAAAGCTCTGCACTGATGTCACCTCGTCCTTCAAGTCGCAACATCTCTTGAAGGAACAGGGCATGATCTTTAAGCCACATTAGCAAGGGATGATCCTGAATAATGTCAGTTGGCGAGGCAACAACAAAGTGTGATTCTGTCAGTTAATGACTTACTCCTATAGCATGACGTCTCCTTGGATGTTGAACATCATCATCAGCCCCCCATGATAGATCAGGTGATTCATCCATCAGCATGGCAGAGGGTTGTACGCATGCAGGTGGATCAGGTTGCAGGGTTGGCTGAGCGTTTTTGGGAGGTTGGACATATTTTCACGTATAACTGATAGAACCATCTCCATGGACTTGAAACTGCATGTGTTGTCGCTGAGTGAGCCCTGAAGGCTTGGGATGGGAGTAAGAATTAAGTGTCAGCCGTTTCTGATGCTTCTTAGCCCTTGTCATTTGCGATAATTCCTGATGCAACTCTGGTGTACACACGATAACCTGCGGAGATGAAGACAAGGCTGTGGGAGATGGATTGGTGTCCATGATGAAGCGACTGATCAAAATTCTGAATCTGAATACAGTGCGCACACTGTACAGTACAGTGCCATGTAAGTCATCATTGACTCATTTACTAGGTGATTCTTCATTGTCACAGATTGTCATCAAGGTACCACTGCTTGGTTGAAGTTCCTTGGTGAGTATTTATCTAGGTACTGTATAGTCGTATCTCACTCATTTGACTTCCTCATAATGGTCACCACCAACTCCAGCCCATCCAATGACAACACTCAAAGCAGCCTAGGTGCATTTTTGCCTGTCACTGACTCAAATGCTTCGGTGACTCATATATATTTCAGATGATGTATTGCAACTGCTTTCATCACTAACACTGTTGCATGGTGACGCACAAACACTCATTGATGTTATCACTGACCAGGCCGATACTGCTGTGCAGCCAGCACCTACTTGCACTGTCCAGGCTGCTACACTTCTTGCTGCTCCCACTGCCACTGTCCAAGCTCCCACTACCACTGTCCAGGCCATTCCACTTCCTGCTGTGCAGCCAGCTCCCACTGCCACAGTTCAAACCGCTGACCTTACTACTCTGGAGCCAGCTCTTGCTGCCACTGTCTCAGTCTTTCCTGCTGTGCAGATCCATCCTTCCCCAATCGCACTCTCTGGCTTCTATGGTTTTCCACATCTCCCACTGACTAGAGTCATCGTCAATGGTGAGATAAGGGGATAGCAGCATTACCATGATTTCACCTTCAATGTTCCATGTGCTGAGGCCATTGGCCCGTTCTATCTTGTTACCCGTGGTCACCGGGTAGGAGTCTTCAAGACTTGGTGCATAACTCCATTGGTTACACGTTCTCGCTCTAATTCTTTTGCAGGCAATGCACATCCCCTTATGTTATTGGCGTTAGCTGTGCCTCTTTCACCTGATGCAGGTCACTGGATGATGGTCTGATTCACATGCTTGATGCGATAGATATCAGAGTTGCACAATGGCTTCCTTAGGTAGACACATTTTCGATGCACTTCACTTGTTCCTACTCTATGTGCCATGTATCTTTGGTTGCGATCTCACTGGGAATCAAATATGTCCACGGCGAACTCAGAAACTGCAATGATGAGCACGGAGGAAGCTCAGTATGCTAATACTCATTGGCTGAAGCCACTGTGAACTGCTTGAAATGATCCGCTAATTAATCAAGCAAATCTAGAAAAGATGCTATACCTGTGAATCAGGGACTGGATTCTAGACCCGGGCCAGAGTACTAACACCGCGGTTGGATGGAACTGAAGACAACACAGTGACACAGGGCATTCAGAGACAAGTTCTGTACAATACATCTCGAGGGCATGAATGTCTGGCTATGCTCAAGTTTGATTATGAAATGTGTAAATAACTATTGACAACTGTGATGGTGCAGTATTGAGAACCATCAATAGCATGAGAATGATTGCATACTGAAGCATAACTAGCAATCATGCAATGTGGCTTGAAAGACTTCGGGACAGATTGGTTTTGCTAGTAAGGTCTTGTAGTATGTGATGCTGGTTTGTCAATACTCATGTTATGTTGGTAAAGGTCCGATAACTCATGACCAGCGTCATTCTCGCATCATGATAGTCTCACATAGTCCAACCATGTAGAGTTGTTGAACGAGAAGATAATTGAATGCAAACAGCTGGACGCTTGGTTGTAGGGACTTTTATAGGAGTTTTACTACATCTATGTTTCAACTTAATATACTGCTCTGCTACACAGCACAAACAAGTGTTTCGTTAAGCATAAAGAGTGCAATAGACACTCACATATCGCTTGAAAATATAAACTTCAATGGAGAGCAGGTATATTAAGACAATAACTGTACTCGGGGACTCAGAGGTGTAGTACCCAACTTGATCTGAACCTGCTGCTTGCAGGACTGCGCTATGATAATCAAGAACACTTATTTTTATTCGAATGAGCAGTGCTAACTTGAAGGCTTACTGGTGTTCATCGGTGGGTGTCTGTTAACTGGTTAGTATTGACCCTTGGACACTGACATCAACAACATCGCGACACAGTGGCATTCAAGTCGAATCACGTTGCTACAATCATTTTGTTCACCTTTCAAGCTTGCGGTTCCATTCATTCTGCGAGGTATGTATTGCTTATTCTTGCATGTTTTGCAGGGCTCAATTAATCTTATGTTCTAGGGGAAATCATGGCGAAAACTCATGGCAGGAGTAGTACAAAAGGTGGAGTAGTGCAAAACCTGTATGTAACTTCGTCTCCTTCTCAGACCTTAAATTCAATTTCATCCAACATTCAATGTTAGCATGCCGGTACCACATTTTTCAGCTGAACAGCGCTGCTGGTTGGATAATCAGATAGACATCTACAACTACTGCAACGAGTACAATGATCTCGTCAGTGTTCTGGACCTCCTTATTTGAAGTCTTCTTCACTTGCTGGCCAGAGCATGAGGTCTTATTCCCTGACTTACACGGTCCTGCACCCCTTTCATTCACCAATGAGCAGAAGCAAGTTCTGGATGATGCTGTAGTGACGAGGAAACATGTAGGTACCTCACTAACATTCACATTAAACTAGTTGACCACTTTATCATTGTAGCGCATTCAGGATTGGATCTGTAACGAGAGTTCACGGCATACCAACACCCTTGAAGGATGTATTCCGTTCACCATAGTGTCCATGCATGATCACACGATGGTCTTGCAGGTTGAAGAGGAGCTTACAGAGTTCAACGTCGAGGATGTGGGCAGCACTGACAGTAATGAAGCGGGGACAGAGGGGTAAAGCGCACCAAGTTTTTTGCACGAGTTGAACAATGGGTACCTTTTTACACAACTGGTGAATCAATTACTTAAATTTGTTACATACGCCTCGGAGTAGTTACCGTTCGAGGTTAAATTTATGCTATTGACGAAGTGCCGCTCCTTCAGGCTATCCGCTGTACTGTTCAAGATGCTGAAACACCAAACATTTGGCCTTAGCGTGCACGTGAGATATTAATTGTAACATACATATAGTTTGCGTGCGGCTACTATGAGGAATTGTTCGTTCTGCGGCCTTAGCGTGCATTTTTAATCTTGCAGTGACCCCATTAGATGTACGACAGCCATTCCGTTATTCAAGTAAACTTACCGAGACTAACACGCCAATTAGATGCCTGCAGCGCGATGGACCACAGATGAACAGGTAGAATGGCTTCAAGAACGCCTGCCGCAATATATGACTGAGCACCAGAAAGACAAAGATTACTCTCACTTCTGGCCTATGCTGATCGCAGACTGGTTTAAGCAGTTCCCCGAAGAAGCGGCTACATTTCCCGGTATTCCCGCTGATACTCTTTCGGCAGAGCAAAATGCTGCAGTAGACGAAGCTAAAACCAAGCGCAAAACAGTAAGCCTCTCTATAACGGGCGTATCACAATATCCTAACATACCATAAATCTAGCAACTCCGGACTTGGTTTCGCTGGCGTGCGAATGCGTCCAAGAAAAATCGCAGCCTGAAGAAGGAAACAACAGTTTTCGATGACGCGCTTCAGCCGAGAAGACGTGCCAAGTCCGAAGCTGAAATATACTCTGATATGTATTATGACGAGCGCATCAAGCCATTAGTGAAGGCCGAGGAAGAGGCTGGAAACGTAACTTCGGGTAAACGTATCGCACTGGGCCGTAAATTCTCCAAGGAGTTGCTGGAAGATGAAGACGAGGATGTCAAAGCTCAGATCCATGAATTGTACAGGCAGCAACGGAAAACTCACGAGAAGTCTGCCAAAAAGAATATTTTGGACGATGACGAGGAAGGTGACTGCATGCTTGATGCTGAGGGAATCATGCGGTAAGTGCTCGAGTTAATTCTATCAAGGATTCAATGCCTAATGTTCAACATGTAGCGGTATAGATGACTTACCGCTTGTCTGCCGGCGATTTGCGCAACTCGTCAAGAAGAAGACGGGTTTTATCACGGCCTTCATGTTTGCTGGCCCAGACCCAAGAATTGACTGGGATATGACATCGCTGTCGTGAGTCACAGTCTATTTTGAGATTCATGCTGACTCACGTATCAAAGGTGTCATCCCTCCGAAACTCCGCAAGGGAGAAACTTTGCACAGTTGTACCAGACGGCAGATAAGGACTTCCTGGATGCTTTTCAGCATTACGCAGAACTAATCTTCCGTAAGTCTTTTTTCCAATCGGTTGCCAGTCGACTCACTCAGTTTGTGTTGTTCCAGCCTCCGATAAGCGCAAGCCCGAGTTCATTGTAGGGAATGGCGCTGGGGTCTCGCAAACAGATTCGGATGTCGGGGAGGACCAGGAATGCGATGAGGCATTTGAGATGGACGATGAGGAGGAGCCCAAAGGGCATGATGAGACCGAAGACGCAGAACAGCAGGAAGGCTGGGAAGATGGGAGCGCTGGGAAGATGGATGTTCAAGTTGGTGAGTCGATTGGCCTTTATATATGTGGGCTTTAGGCTGATGCATTCGTCTCATGCATCAGAAGGCTCCTCAGCGACGACTTTGCCTGATGATGATGCATCATTAGGTTGTGCATCTGCATCAGGGGGGGAACGAAGGATGCATCACTAGGTCATGCATCAGGCGCGGGAATGGTTCATACAACTAACCTATCTGCAGTAAGTACCTCAATCATATCGTGCATTGTTCTAGACTTATTCGATTATGCTATACGTCACAGTCGTCACCTGACGTAGGTTCCATGTCAGTGCCTGATGGATCATTCCACCCATCAGCTTATCCTTTGCCGTCGAACATGAACTACAATGCCTTCCTCGGGCTCGACCCAGGTGCTGCCAATTCATATCCACCAGTCTACACACCCTCCGTATCCAACAATATGCCTCCCAATTCTTTTATCCCAGTCTACGCCCCCAACATCTCTGGCAACTCAATCGCTCAGTCTTTCAGTTCTGGCTATGCGCCTCCCATGGCTACCGATGCATTCACGCCGGTCTATGCACCCCCCATGTCAACCTCCAGCTTCTCGTTCGCTGAGGCAATGCATCATATGAGTTGGGACAATCCGATGTTCCACGCATCTCCGAACACCATGGACTCACTCCCAGTACTGCCTTATCCTACTGTTGATGGTACATCTGATAATTGTACCACTCCCTCCACCGAGCCCAGTGTGGAACCTGTCGCTACAAAGGCTGTGCCCAAAGCCCAAGGCTGCGCCAAAGCCCAAAGCACGCGCTGGCAACTGTACTATCTCACAGCCATCTAGCAATCCTACGTCAGCTGATAACGCGGCTTCC
>JABBWB010000678.1:0-16002 GCA_016628085.1 Suillus occidentalis
AGCAGACAAGTCACATCGAACGGACAGAGCACCGGGTCAGATATACATCCGCGCATCATGCAGGACATGCTCGTCTTTGACAAGTTCGAGCAGTCGCCGTTCACTACAGGCGGCTCTTTTGACTCTTCAGAGTCTTTCTTCCAGGCGATGAGCGATGTGCACTTTAGCGGGTCGGAGTGTGTATGGGGCGGAGATCTACAATGGACAGCCGCAGGTGACTGAACACGTTTCATCCGGCACACCCATATGACGCGCCGAATGGGATACAAGAGACGCCGGTGCTAGACGCGGCGTGGCAGAGCTTTGTGGAGCAGCTGGGGTTTTAATCTGCTATGTTTTGTGACTCGGTAATTTATTACGACTGCTCCATCCGTTTACTGACTCAATCCCCTCTCTGGTATGTGTCGATATCAATGTAGTGTTTTAATGTTCCTGTCACTTTTAGGTATCACTTTGTGGGTTACGTATATTATCTTCCAGGTTTATCAACAAATTTGCAGACTCTGCAAGCTGGAAGGACTGACTGCCCTGGACCAGCACAGGCTGACAAAGCTGGCACCGCCAACATCACAGAGACGGATTTATCTCCTATGAGACACATCACCCTAGGGTGCAGGTTAGCAGTCGGACCGCCCGAGGCAGGACAAAGAGCTCCTTTCCTAGCTGGCACGTACTGAGGGTAGAACAAGCTAACAATCCTACGCAAGCCAACAAGGGTCCGAGCTCTGCATGCGAAATTCTTCCAAGTCTTTGCCTTTGCAAGGTATGTTCTCTGGAACTCAACTTAATTCGGTCAGCTCGCTGATGCAGACACATAGTTAGAGTGGGGCAAGAACGGGAGCATAAAAAAACCTTCAATAAATAAAAACAACCTCATCTAATAGGAATCGTGTCCGGACTCTGGAGAAGTTGGCGCTGGGTCTGAATCTGTGGAGTAAGTGACATTAATAGGCCAACACCAGACAGAACTTCAAGCTTCACGAAGCTTGTGATGATTCGTGAGAGCCATCTAAATGATTTTTTTAGAAATATCAGGTTGCATCGCAGCCTGGTATGCTGTGTGGAGCTGTATAGTTTTGTACATGTGAGTTTCAAACTGATGATCATGGTGTACTATTAGTATATATAGTGACTTACCCTACGGGTGATTGGTGATTCTACTCACTCCGTCGTAGTGCAACCTCCAGACATAATTTTCGCCATGGCTTTCACTGTCCAGCTGGATACTGCTTTCCTCGTATCATCAGTTCTGGTAGGAATTTTATACGGTGGGTATTGCAATGAGTTTGCCCGTCCCATACCCACTTTTGAAACTCACGTTCTTCAGGCTTTTCAGTTCTCATGTTCATAGGTACCATCTGGACACTCACATACAAACGTCGCACACGGGACATCAATCGCTCGATGGTCGCGGCTGCCACCCTGCTATTCTTACTGAGTACCGTGGTTAGCTTCTCGCTGCTTTCATCCGATTACACCTGCTGACATCTCACAAGGATATGATCCTAGTTATCATTGAAGTAGAAGACGGACTGGTGAAGTATCCCAATACGTTCCCAGGCGGGCCAGAATCGTTCTTCGCAGACCTTCTACAAGAAATATTTATAGCCAAGAATGTGATATACACCCTGCAAACTCTTCTTGGCGACGGGGTAGTGGTGGGTTCATTCTTCATCTGCCAATGTAGAGCCCTCGCGGCTTATAGAACTTTCCTTTCTGGCAAAAGATTTATCGATGTTATGTCGTCTGGCAATCTGTCCGGGTTATCATCCTACCATGCATGCTGTGGTGCGGTATCGCAGGTCAGTTTACAATATCAAGAAGTTGTGCGCTATAACGTTGTCTCGAAGCCTTTGGTATTTGTTGGGTCTACGCACCAAGGAGTAGCTCCCCGGTCTCGGGTGGTAACTACGATCAGACTTTCATTGCGGGCGAGATTATCTGGACCACGGCTTTCCTTACCTTTACGCTGGCCACTAATTTGTTCAGTTCAGGTAAGCAAAGGTCTGCAAATGGACGATGGTAAGGCCTCATACTGATCTGAATATGTCCAGGACTAGTGGCATATCGCATATGGACGATCGAACGCAAGGTTTCTGCGGTTCGTGTTACAAAGCGCAAAATCCCTTTATTGCGAGTGTTTGTCGATGCTGCTATTTTGTACTCTGTGGCGCTCTGCTCCTTCATAGTTATAATATACGCTTACTCGTCTGCTGTGTTCTATGTCATGGGAGACATGGTAATTACGCTGTTTATAACTTGCCTATTGTCGAAAATACTAACCTCAATCAACCAGCTCATCCCGATCATCTCAATTGCCTTCTACATGGTGTTTATTCGCATCGCAATCAGCAAACACACTCAGGATGGATGGAGCAGTGAGACAGAACGAGGAACATTGCAATTTCGTATACAGCCTTTACAGAGTGGACCTAGGCATAATGATGTGTCCTGGCCAACAGCCCAGAAATAGCGACATATACACCACTATTGCTATCTAGCCTGGTATAAATTCCGTCTGTGCTGAAATCCTCTCGTTTATTTACGGCTTTTAAACAGTGGTCATTCCCTCTGAGCTCAGGAAGTGCAAACACAATGTAACACTCCTTGCAGTCAGTTATGAAGGAGGCTGCGGGCAAAAGTACCTGAGCAGAATTGCGATGGATGAGATGCGCGGGGATTGCGAAGCCGGGCGAAAGGACTCAGACAACTCCCATATCTTTATATATTTGCCTATTATTTTCACTTTCCGCGATTGGTTAAATAATTATGTAATAATCTCATTAGCCTCAAAGTTCCCTTCTGAACCTCCGAATCACGTTTCGACTGTATCAAGATCCGATAGTGACGGGGAGAAGCAGTGCGCCAGCTATTATTACTAAACGCTATTCACAGGACACGTGTCTTTCATCCCCAGGCTGGTCGAGAGTCACTGTGAGTCTGTGACCCCGACTCGAATATCAAGCACGAACTCAAGCTCTCCCAGCTTAGGCAACTGTTCATCGGGTCTGAGCACATATGGTGGTAACACTTCAGCTCGAAGCTGTACAGCAAGCATGTTCAGATAACAGCTTCGCTGATTCCGCGTTTGATCATAAGTACGTGCCAGAAGCGCTAGTTATAAATACCCCACCTGATGGCTGCTGGTTCAGGATCTTCGAGATGATGATCATGCAGTTTAAGTTCTGTTAAAAATGACAATATACACGGGATTGGACACGGGACTGGCAAAATTGTGAACTCTTGTACATCTCCAGGGTTTCATCAACATCTTTGCCATGGCTTTCGCAAAAGGCATCCCGCTGGATAGCGCTGCGATATTGTCAACAGTGCTGGAAGGCATATTATACGGTGAGTGTCTCAATGAGTTCGTCTGTCCCATACCCATCAAGATAGCGCGCTTCAGGTTTCTCTGTACTGATGTTTATCGGCACCATCTGGGCACTGACATACAAGCATCACATGCGGGACGTCAATCGTCCAATCACTGCTGTGGCCGTCCTGCTGTTGGCACTGAGCACTGCGGTTAGCTTCTTGCCTTTTACACCTAACGTCATGCTGAAATCCTCCAAGCACATGGTTGTAGATATTATTCGGACTGAAGAAGGACTGGTGCAGTATCGCGACACGTTCCCAGGCGGGCCAGAGGCGTTCTTCGCAGAAATCGCCCGAAAAACCTTTCTGATCAAGAATGCAATATTCGTTTCGCAAGCTCTACTTGGCGATGGGGTGGTGGTGGGTACAATCGTATATTTGTCAGTTTGAAATTGATATAGAATGGCTTTTTCGGATAAAGATTTATCGTTGTTACGTTGTTTGGCAAACCGTTTGGGTTATCATCCTCCCCAGTATGCTGTGGTTCAGTGTCGCAGGTCAGGTTTCAAATACAGACAGCAAGTCGCATGCTCTGATATCGTCTCGAAGTGACTGGTGTATATTCGATCTACAGCTTTTCGCACACAGCTAGCATCTCCGGAAATGTCTTCAGTCACGTGACTCGCCAGTGGATCTCGGCGTTCTATGCCTTGACACTTGCAACTAATTTGTTGGGTTCAGGTAAGCACGCTTCTGCCTGTATATCCTCATACCAACCTGAATTTGTTCAGGATTACTGGCGTATCGCATCTGGAAAATCGAACGCACTGTCGCTAAAAGTCGCACTACGAAGATGACTACGACGAGTATACTGCGCGTGATCATGGATGCTGCTATTGTATACTCCATAGCGCTCCTCTGCACATTGATCGGTTCGGTCCGCTCGAACAATGGATTGCTTGTTATGATAGACGTGGTGATTATCCCGATAACATTTATCATTGAAAAGTACTAATCATCAATGAACCAGCTCATGCCGATCATATCCATTGCTTTTTACATGGTGATCATCCGAATTGCTATAGGCAAAAAAAATATCAGTCATGTTTTGACTGTCCGTGGAGGGTCGACCAGTGAGATGGACCGAGGAAACTTGCGGCATTATGCTATGAAGCCTTCACAGGTACATATATCTGAATTTACCCCCAATGACGACGCCTCGATGTACAGAAATGGGAACCTGGGCCGTCCATCGACGGGCGTGTCTGTAAAAGGGACAAATTGCGAGGTGTAATCGGGTGATTATAATGACTTCACATGGAAATTGATTGTATAATATCAGGGGAGGATTCGTAGTATCTTGAATAACACCTTGTTTATCATTTACCCCGTTGGTGGTTGATTATTGAGTTAGCTCCGCTCACGGCTGAAGCGGGATATGAACCAACGATCAGTGCCAGAGACTCCAGTGAACATGAACTGAAAAAATCCTCCAAGTTGCGCTATCTCGCAGAACGTATGGAGTCGGTGAGTGGTTCAAAGACAATACAGACGCCGACGTACTCTAGCAGCTAGGCCCAGCTCTCCTTCAAGTCATGCGACCTGGTCAACCTTTTTAGCCAGCTATTATATTATCAGCCCATCCTTGAGATGGCGAACAATGTAAAGAAGATGTGTGTGGACAGATATATGGGAACTACATACGCTAACACAATGCTAATGTGTATATTACGTCTGGAATTGTCTGTGTCAAGAAAGATGGGAGGTACAGTGACTGTGCCTCCCATCTTTCTTGACCACTGGGGACACAGTTACCTAGAAACTCTTACTGGCTGTGATGCTGCAACTTCGCAATATTTCATGAACTCTCCAAAGTTGTAGTCTAGATTTACATACATACATGCTTCATAATGTATCATATATCATATATGCATATTCAGCAGGAGCATGATTATGCCCGACTACGGCTACCATATCAAGAACTCATCAGTAACTGATGGTGAAACTGGGAACTAGTTAAGGATAAATTAATCGTCACAAGCTGGAGGGAATCATAAGAAATAGACAATTTAAGGCCTTGGCTTCTTCCAATCCATATTTGCAATGTGCTCTGGATGCCCGGGAGGTAGGGGGCGCCAGATCTTTGCTTTTTCAGTCTCCTCATCCCGCAAGGATGGCAACATGTTGGATTGCTCTTCGCGTTGAACAGCTGCATTAGATATTAGTTCGATTTTCCCTGAAATAAGTCGAATAAAACCTACCACGAGAGCAGGCGCCGCTGAACTCCGTTGTGCCATCATCGTTCGAGAAATACTCGTGTTTAATGATGTCCTTGAACCTGTACCGCACTAAGGGATCGGGATCAAGCAACTGTCACGGTAAAGGTAAGTGATGGACTTATAACATAATAAAAAGAGCTTACTCCTACAACCAAATCGGTTTCAATTTCACCAAGCTGCAAAAACGCAGGGTAAAAGTTTCCGTATTTCTTGGTGTGACAAACGACATAAGCCATTGTGTCGTCCGCCGAACCAAAGAGCTCCTGGCGGGGTGATATCAGTAAGACGATGACCAAGTAAGATGCGATACGTGCCTTATGCTGTGGCAGTGAAAGAAGCTCGTATAGGACACATCCGAACGCCCACCAGTCTACGGGCGCGCCGTACTTGACACAACGTGGCTCCCGCGCGTGGCGCAAGGATTTCAGGCGCCATAAAATTGATGATTCCAGTTAGGTCCGATGAATAACCCCGGAATTTATGCAGGCGCTTTGGCTGCTTCTTCAAAAAGCTCAGCCCGAAATCAGCGATCTTCACATTCTCTTGGATGTCGATTAGAATGTTTGCTGGTTTGATGTCGCAATGGATGATGCCAATCGCGTGGAGGGCGTTGATGCCAAGCGCCTTCAAAGACAGTGGTGAGACATCGAAACCAGGAGCGACACCTACTTACCACTTGCGCACTCCACCTACGAGCATTCTCGCGGCAGTGATCAGACTCATTGTTCATATAATGCCATAAATCACACGCCATCAGATCCTAGGGATTTGTAACGGATTAAAACAGCTCGAATGGCGTACAGAGGAGAAGCAAATACCATCGCGAAACAAATGTAGTTCACAGTCTGAAATGATCTCTGTAATGCCATCAGAAATATCGCTCCCGGACAGCGCTCCTTTGAGGATTCAAGGCGCTTGTACACCTGAATTTCATTGAGAAGACCCTCTTCCGTGCCATTGTGTTTTAGTTGGGTCTTCCTGAAAACCTTCAGGCAGAGCAAGCGACTTGATGATACATCCTCAGCTCCCATAGCCCTGGCGAAACCTCCCGACGACAATTGGCGCCAAATACGAAAGGGACCGTTCACCTCTTTTGGGGTGGGCACGACGTTGGGCGCGCCGGGCATAGCACTTGCTGATATGGGTGTTGGTGGGGGTGGAGAAGTGATCAATTTCAGGGTGACCTTTGGACCTAGGCGGAGGCGATCGTTAGAGAGCATGATGATGATGTTGATGATGATGATGATAATGATGAATAGCGATGAGAAGGAAGAGACGCAGACGTACTAATTAAGCGTTACCTGGCGGTCCACAATGCATATTTGCCTAATGCGCTGTGGACAAGTCGCCCTGTGGAACAATCAAAGCACGTTGTGGCCACAGTTCGACGCCAATTATCGGCACACAAACAAACGGATCACTATCCCAACTGAGTATCAGCGGATTTTGTGGTAGCAAATTGGCATACCTCACCAGCTGCAAAGCGTTCCATGAGACTTACGATATCAAAATATGATACCACAGAAAGCTGCAGATCCGAAAGAATTTCAGTACGTTCAGGAACAGCGACATAACCATCTCGTCGAGTGCTGACTGTCGTAGGCCGTGATAGCCGTTACAAGTATTTGAATTCTTTTTTCTTCATTCATGCCGCGAGCCTTCCAGAATGACCCGAAGGCGGTCTAGTGTCATGGGCCGTGCAGCGATGATGGAAATGGCCTTCAGCGACTCCAAACCTATGCACGAAGTCGGTCATCGGACGAGGTGTAAGTTCTAACTTCTCTCGTCGCTGTCTTTACAAGCGCAAGCGCAATGATCACTCGGAGGGGACAAAAGAGAAGAGAAACTTCAACGCAACTTCAAGGAGATACAGGCAACCTCTCATGGAATCTGGATGGAATTTCACGTGGAAAGAAACTCGCTCGTAGATGTTTCATTACTTTATGAGTATGCTTGTAAGACCATGTTCAGATCTTGATCAACACCTGAGGTGATAACATCATTATATTAGGGACCTTGAAGTCAAAACGCACTTTGAGCTTGAGAATGAGTTTTGTATCTCAATTTACTCGTGGTCACCATGCTGATGGTCTACCTGTTTTACAAGCAAACGCAATGGTGAGGACTCAAGATGGCGAGAGCGACCTTACACTTACGCCAGCCACCATCGATTTATCCCATGACAATGCGACAAAGTTCAGGTGCATCCGCTCTTTTCCCCTCCTATTTCCACACAAGGAGCTTCAAGCTGCTATGTCGGTGACGCAGAGTAAGAGGGTGTCTTCGGAAGGTCACATCCTACTGTAAATTTCAAGCTGCTGTGAAGTCGGCTGCTCGAGATAGTCTCCGACAAGAGGTGTGGGATCGAGCAATTCAAGACACTAACCTGTTGTAACTTGGGTACCCCCTACCCCTACCGTGACAGCGTGACCGATCGTGCAATATAGCCATATTAGGTAGTCGATCCTCGCACAATGTTACATAAGTCAAAACATATCAATTCAACTATTGCAAAGCAAAACAGACAGCTGCAGCATGAAAACAAGTACATATGAGACTGGAATAGGCGTGTTAAGTAAGTAATTAAGCACTAAGCACAGCAAGAGCAGTTGGAATGGTCGTTCGAGCCTTCTTTGATGGACGGGGAGTCAATCTCGATGGAAGTCTGGGTTGCTGACGAAAGGGTAAGCTTGGCATGCTCGCAAGCAGTCCATAGACGAAGGAGAGCACTAGGGTTGGAGGAGAGATCTATTACATTGTCAACAGTTGAATTGATAAATACCTACCCTTCTTGTGCTTGCGCTTGAATTCTTGTGCAAAATTTGTGAAGGGCGAAGATGCTAATGAATTGATGCGGGCATCGAGAGGCGGCTCTTGATGACCACGAAATGTGTTGACGTCCGTCAGCTGTTTCAGCGAGAGTTCATCATATGGTGCGGGCGCAGAAGATAAGCTGCTTCTGGAGGTGTGAGAGGAGGTGGAAATCAAGTTCAGACTGTTTAAGCGTGTGAGTAAATGAAAATTCGACCCTCCACAAGGATGAGAGCATCCTCGGCCTTGATGGCCTCATGAGAGATGCAATTTGTTGATGAGACATGTCGAATCGATATTGACACGTCATGTTGATATTAAGTAGTCACGTGTCCTCAAAAATCACATCCAAGATGTCTCATTTAGCGGGTGGTATCATTGGATGGGCATGTTTCATTAAAATAACTATCTAGACCTATTCGACAGTAGTAAAAACACCCCCTTTGCGGTACTCGCCTAACGATTTTATGATGATTTGAGGCCGCTGGCGAGGAACTCAAAACTTGTCGCTCGAAACTTCATGTGGCTGTGTATTAAGGTTTTTTTGCTTATGTAAAGTTGAGCTCTGTGTTCGGGATTTCCCTTTCGCACACCTCTTGGTCTCCGACTCCTCACGAAATACGGCTCGGGGTAGCGTATAATTTGTGTTAAGCACTGGCAGCAGGTTGTTCCACGTTGATAAGAGTGGTGAGTCCGTGTGACTGTACCTATTGATTTTTCATGCGGAAAACAGCATTTACGGTTAAGATCGGGCCGGTATTGTCCCGTGATCCGACATCCGATGAGGAAGGAAACGTGTACTTTGTTTTCACTGCCATCAAGTATCCAGTCGATTGTCGCCTTTGATGGCACCCGCTTCAACGTTCGGCTGTAAATGGATACACATGGCCTGCCAGAGACATTCAAAAAAACCGCATGCCTCTCCATATTCCACAAGGTCGACGACAGCCAGTGACACATGATTTTTTCGAACGGACTATCGAGTTGATAGGCCGTGTAGAAAGTCGTGGAAACAGCAGTGATAGAGTTTGGCATTGAATGGCGAGGGTGTTGTGCAAGTTGGTGTGAGTCGGGTGAGAGTCAATGACAGCCAGGACACGTCAATTGATCATCATGAATGACGAACAGGCTAATCCCCATGAGAATACAGGTACCCAACGATCACCATGTCTACTTCATATCGTCCCCCAGCCCCAGAGGTCCACTGCTTTCAACACTTTTTGCTGGTAGTATCGTGGCCCGTGGTGTAGAACCGGAAAACCAGGGAGAGTCAAAAATGTTTGGAATAAGTACGTGTGACGTGTTGCGCTCGTATGCCTGCCCCGAGCCCGATATCTGATTCAACACTTCTCTTCATATTCTATCTTTGCGTAGGTCAGTTGATTAACACAGCCTTGACTGTCTATCAATGATGAATCATGCTGTCCATTTTCACCGAGTCGCGGGCGCACTGGTATGATATGTGGCGTGATGCTGCGCAGCGCAGGATCAAAATGATTAGGCACACTAGTGTAGTACGCGGACGTGTTCCGACGGCAAGCTCACCGTGTCATACTTAAAAAGGGATACCTGGCCCATCTTCAAACTTCAAGGCCTCATCCTCAATTCAGCATCCTCATTCACCGTGCTAACCAGGTTACCTTCATGGAAAATTTCAAAGCCCTCGTTATCGGAGGTTCACGAAACATAGGCTATTACTCTGCCATCCGGCTCCTTGGTGAAATAACCCCTTTTCCCTGACACCCACATGTTCTGACATCTTGTGCCGACAGCTCTTGGCGCTACCATTACATTCCTCCTGCGATCACCACAAGTCTTTGATCAGGATGAGACGATCCAACAATACATCAAGGAAGGCAAAGCCCACCTCGTCCAAGGCGATGCACTCGTGAAGAGCGATGTCAGCCGGGCATGGTCCGAGGCTCAGCATCAAGACGGCAGACCAGCCGACTTCCTCGTCTTCACAGTCGGTGCGTCTAATCCATTTTACAAATTAGCTAGTCAATATTTTACTCACCCATATACAACCTATCAGGCGGAATTCCCCACTTCTCTCTAACAAAAGGTTTCACCGTCTCCCCACCAAACCTTGTCGCCCAATCTCTCATTAACGTCCTCGAGACTCTCCCATCCCCACACCCAAAGATTGTGACGATCTCATCTGCAGGCCTCACGCAGACCTCCCACAAATCACTTCCCCTTCTCTTAAAACCGTTATATGGCTACCTCTTATCTGAACCACACAAAGACAAATGCGGCGCGGAGGAGGTCGTGAGTCATTGTGCTGGGTGGAAGTGGGATGCACGAGACAGCCCGGGCGATACGATCCTCGGTGCTGGTTGGATTAGCCGTGTGCCCAGTGCTGGAGAACTCAGGAGCATCGTCGTTATCCGGCCAGCGCTGTTAAATGACGGGGAGTGTCGTGCGGACGCAAAAGGTAAAGGAAGCGAGGCGTATAGAGTGAAAGAAGGGGATCTGGAGTGCAGCTGGGCGGTTTCGAGGAAGGATGTCGCGCATTTTCTCGTAGAGGGTGTAGTGAGGCATTGGCAGGAGTGGGAGGGTAAATGCGTGAGTATTGCGTATTGATTGCTGTGGCATTCTTGGGGCTGTTTTCGTGGATTCCATTATAACGTTTCTGACGCCATGTGTATCGAATAACACCTCTCCGTTGTCGATCTACTCTCACTTCAGTGCTACTTAATTACCTTACTGCCAGCTCTATCCTTAGTTTGGCTATAATATTTAGTTGATATGCTATAAATTCAGGTGCAATGGAGCAAGCCATGCGTGACATTGTCGCGCAATGACTATACAATGACTTGATACTAAGCTGGACTTTGGGCGTTATTCTACAAGGGGTGTCCATGTGACTGTATGTAATACTTGGCTGATATGCTATATGATGGCGGTGTAAACTTAATGCGATCAGGCGTTGAGTATGTTATGCGTGTTGTTGCGAGTACCAATAACTTTAAGTGAGGTCAGTCCAATCAGCCCGAAACTGCAACGTCCAAGGTGGATCACCCTCCCGGGCCATCACCCCCAAACGAAAACGAGAGGTGCAGGCACCTACATCTCGACATCCTGATCTGGATCAAGATTCTGCATGTTAACGTCTTCCCCGTCAGCAGGCACCATCCCGTCATGATCAGATTCCACCGCGGAAGGCCACCTCGCCCTCCCCACCATCTCTTCTACCGCACCCCGATACATGACATTATACGCCTCCTGCTTCGCAACCCGGTGCGGCTTATTCGCGCGCTTAAAATCTCTGCGTTTGTCTGTCAGCGCTGAACTGCATAAACGAAGGAAATAAGAATTAGGAACATACCGAGGAATCTTTCGCCAACCCAGAGGCGAAGCGGGGCGTTGCCTATCGACCCATCGCCACCGTCCGTGTCATGTTCTCTCTCCTTTCCCTTTCCTTTCCCACCATCCACGTCCTTCTGCTTCGCGCCCATCCCAGCCCCTAACGTCTCACACACCGCCAACGTCTCCATAGCATGCGCAGGTGCCGTATGCAAATACTGCGCACCCACTTGCGCAAGAAGCAACGCGCGAAGATGGTTCTCGCCCGCCAACGTCGACAAAGACAGCGCAGATTTCAGGTGCGATCTGTGCCAGAAATCAATGCGGGTCGATTACTCATTTCTGAAGCAAAAAAAAAGAAACGCACTTGGCGCCGACGATCTCCCCTCTCGCACCTGCCACAGCCGCCTGCACAACCTTCCCGACTGCTTCGAGCGTCCCTCCCATCCCATGACATCGCTGGATCGCTGATATGGCTAGTGCATGCGTCTCAGCATCCAACCAGTCGCTGCTGGCGTCTTCATTCATACCAGGGTCCACGTGGGCCTGGGCCTGGGTCTGGGCACATAGTCCGATGCGCAATAATGCTTCCCCGGCGCATGCAGCAGCACCTACGTACCCAACGCCTGCATTGCGCTCGTCATCTACAGATTTGGCGACGCGATAGCATGTGCCTGCACGCTCGGTGTCTCCGAGTGCATGTGCGAGGTGTGCAGCGTGGAGGGTGATGCGGGCGCTGTATGCGTCGAAGAGGTCGTGAGTGTAACTTAGGGTGAGTAGTGCGTTTAGGTGTGTTTCTGCGGCGTCGAATTCGGAGCGTTGGATAGATATCTGTGTTTGAAGATGAGAGGGGGGATATGAGGTGAGATGGATAACGTACGGCGATGAGCTCGCATAGGAGATCAGCTGTGAGTCTTACTGTGCGTTGTATTATTTCATCTCTGTCTGCTAGGGAAGCCCAGAGGGGCACTGGAGATAGATGAACATCACAACGGTGATTGACGGCACGACAAAACAAAACTTACGCTCAATGTCCTCTGTTGCAGTATTGAGAACGTTAATCGCTGCTTCGGCCCAGAGCCTTCTTTTTGGGTTTCTGCCCACCGGGTCCCGTTTCGCTGTGGCGCTGACGAGGAATGTGAGCGGGAGGAGTATGAGTGGGTGGGTGGTATGGACTACCAGGGGAGGGTGCGGTGGAAGAGGGATCTATACGAGTTGAATTATTAGCAAGAGAAGCGAGAGAGAAATGGAAATTATACCTGGACTATACCATCCTTGAATCCTTCGAGTGCTCCGCTGTCAATAATTTCGTGGAGCGCGACGAGCCTTTGCTCAGCTGCACGAATGTTTCCGGAGAACGTAAAAAATATGGTACCGGAAAGGAGTGTATGAATGACAAGAGAAGCGTGAGCAGGGTCTGATTGCGTGCTTTCCTCCTCTATCTTGGGTTCCACACTTGACTGATTGGGGGTAATGCGTACTTGAGAATATTCGCGCGAGAGAGCGTTGACGTCGTGAGCTGTTATGGAGTTCCAACGGGGAAGTGCGTTGTCATCTAGTTTGGCATTTGTCATCGCATTGATTCGACCCTTGTCATTATTAACTTTGCCGTCCTTGTCGAATATCAAGCCAAGGACTGGCCTCTGCGGCATCAAGAGCAGCCCCAACTTGTGGCCATGCAGCCGCGCGAAGAAGGACGCGCAACCTAATGACATGAGCGAGGGCGATAATCCGGGGGTGGTGGTTTTTGCGTGCGAGAGATATCAAAGTATCTATGGCAGCAAGTATTGCCTGGAGGGCTGGGGCACCTGGTGGTGCAGGACTGGTATTAGTGGCAGAATTAGATGAAGGGGGTGGTGCAGTGATTTGGGTGATTAATGCTAGGTGTGCATCATATACGATGCCTGGAGGGTCTGAGGGTACAAATGACGCAATGAGGCGTCTGAGGATAGCACGTGCGAATTTTGGCGACGTGGAAGAGGAAGGAAATGTAAACGCAAAATGGGTATGGAGGAGCGTGAGGTGGTGGCGAAGTGACCGAAGTGAAGGGTGCTAAATTTCAATGATAGAGTCAATTGTTTGTGTCAAAATAAGAATAAGGAGACCGACTTTTTGTGCGATGAGGAGGCCTTTGCTGAGTGCTTTCTCGACCTTTTGTAAAACACTATCAGCATGCAGACGTGTAAAATAAAGAAGTTGACACACCTCGGCATGAAGACCTACGGCCCAATCACACTCTCCCTCCTGCGAGCAAAAGCCACTCTCCATGACCCTCATCCCGACTTCGGCCAAACTTGTCCAAGCACGGCATTCTATGTCAGGGGCTATAGCAGGCAGTGCTAAGCATTGTCTTAATGAGCGCAGGGAGAGAAAGAGAGAAAAGCCAAAGTCTGGATGAGTCGGGGGAAGCGCCAGGAGGCCTGGAAGTGCAAGAAGTAGGATTGCTGGAGGGAGCGGGCGGAGCGGCGGGATTGGAGAGCCTGGTGGTGGTGTGAGTGAGGAAGACCTCTGATCAGGCGAGGGCGAGATATTTAGCGTGCGTTGACGTTTTAGCGGACGTGAAGTTGTGTCGTACATTGTAGTGAGGAGAGACGTGACGCGTCGGTCACGCGTTTAATGAAATGTGACATGTCGCGCATGAGGTATTTGTGGATGTTGTGGCGCCTGCAGGGTCAATTGCAAGGCAGCCTTGTACGTTGGTGAAGAAAACTGATTTGATACTACGGTAACGTTTATGCCATTGTTCTAAAACGGCAATTGAGTAAATACGCACTTGCAGATGTTGGACCACCCAAGTTTTAGCGGGCAAGTCTCCTCTTTAACTACTTCTTTAATTTGCATGCTCTAATCGCTTTCGAACCCAGCCACATCCGCCGACCCTCCTCCCTCACCTCTCACGCCCAGTCGGCCTATTCACTTGCCCCTTCTACCAGGCCAATCCTTGCAGACATGCAGATTCCCCTCGAGCCCCCCACCCCTCTCTTCGCCGCTGACGACTCTTCTTCAGCCCCCCCATCTCCCCGCGCAGATAGCACCACCCTCTCAAAGGACATCTCCCTTTCTGTCAACTATCTTCCTAACAAGTTCTCTTCTGGCTTGCTCTCCCCCACTCCCCGCAGACGCAAACCAGCAAAGTCCAATGCCGACCATCCCGCCATGCGCAAGAGAGGTGGCGGCAGGGAGGCCTTCAAGAGCAGTGAAGCCCGTATGCCCGCAGAGGGCGACGAAGACTACGACGGCATCACCGGTCGTTGGTTCGGTGGTAAGGAAGGTGGTCACACCCGTCCCCACATGCACTGGAACAGGTTTAAATGGGCACTCTTCATTGCAAATCTTGCAGTCAGTACTTTTTCCCTTTTGTGCACTTTATACTTCCTCATACGTCTCCTCCAGTTATCGATATACGCCCTTGCAGGCCTCATCTTTTGTCTTCTCACTTGGTTTGACGTCTTCGAACACGCAGACATTGTTCGCGTAGGCAACCGAACAGAGCTCATTCTCTCAACAGCCGCTGCCGTCCTTGCCTCACTTACTTCCGTAATCGGCTGGGCCGGCATCCTCCTTAACAATCGCTCTTTCCTAGCAGTCTACACTTTCGCTCTCTGGCTCTGTTTTGCCCTCCTCGTCACCCCCGGCTACATAACCTATAAACAACGTGTATTCAACCTAGAAGGAAAGATTAATGCCCAATGGTCTCGCGATCTCGGCGCAGACGGCCGTCTCCGAATCCAAAATAAGCTCCATTGCTGCGGATATTACTCCCCCTTTGTCGAAGCTACTGTCTCCCAAAGCTGTTATGCCCGCTCCGTCCTCCCAGGGTGCAAAGAGGCATACATCAACTTTGAGAAACGCGTCTTGTACCTCTGGTACACCATCGCTTTCTCCCTCGTGCCGCTCCAGCTTGTAATCATGCTCGCAGGCCTCTTGTGTTCAAACCATGTAACCTATCGCTTCGGCAAAGGCATGATGCCCAAGGCGTACAGGCTCAGCATGGCAAGTATGGGTATCATCATGGATAATTACGCCAGGTGCGTTATTCCCTATCTATCCCCGCATGTATGTATTGATCTGTTCGCCGCAGTCAACTAGCAGAACAATACGGTACCGAAATCGCCTCCGAAATCGTAGCGCGCTCTCGGAATCTTGATTCTATGACATACACCTCTGGCGTCTTGAACGGGACGCATAGCAAGTATGACTCGCTGGCTGTGAAGTCGCCTTCACCGAGAGAATACGAGTGAGTTAGCGAACGACGACGGATGGACTACTTTTCTTTTTAACATCATCT
>JABBWB010000679.1:0-15997 GCA_016628085.1 Suillus occidentalis
ATCGTGATCGGCTGTGCGGACTGAGTGTTGAAACGGACTAGGACTATGAGCAATGGGTAGTAGAGGACGTTATGGAAAAACAGTTGGCGTTTGAACTTGGTAGATTGGGCTGAACAGCCTGGTCCATGCTTACGGTTGCCTACTACTTATAGTTAACACGTGACTCTAATCGCAAATAGCACACATCTCGCGGACTTTTACATCAAAGAAAAGGCCAGCTAAATTACTCGAATAATACGTTTGAATTTCGGCGACCTGGCTAATTCAACGGCTCATCCACACGGCATGGAAAATTGACAGATGCTGCTCGTCTTATTTTTTTTGCCTCAGACGCAACGAGCAAGGATAGACCGATCAATTGCATGCAGCTCAATTTCAAGTTCATTATACACATTGTAAAGGCACAATTCGATTTGTTCTCATAAAGGCTCACTCCACTGATGGAAAGCTCAGTGAGTACTAGAAAGTAAGAAGATGGGAGGTACCCACGATAGTCGTAGTACAGTTTGACGTAAATCGGTTCGGACCTGTCCTTCGTGGTGAATTTGAAACGTCGGGCAAATCTCCTTACACCGTCAATAACGGCGAAACCCCATACCTGATGTAGATCATCAGGATCATATGTCGGCTAGACTAAACCATCAAACGTACCACGTTTATGACCCAGTCCTTCCCGGACTTGGCGGTGTCACTTTTCACGACACCAGCGATAAGGCCGTCCTCAAGAGTATCTTCCGACCAACCTTCCTTCAAGAAATCAATTTCAAGATCGTCGACCTTTGCACGCCAACTTTTGGCGATCAAATGACCGAAGAGGTCATCGTTCTTGGAAGACTCCTCGCCGTTCAAAAGCAGACTGTCTGCAGGAGCTTTGAAGCCTCCCGACAGTGTCTGTTTAACATCAATGTGCTCCACACCGTCATCGTCCGTGAATTGGGTGGGTTCCAGTGTAAGGGTGAAGTTGGCGATGGCGGTGCGCTTTATGTAGCTAACGCCCTGAAGTTTCAAGGTCTCATCAATGTTGTCGCTCAGCGATTTATTCTGCCATGAATTGTCAGCACTATGCGATAGTCGTGCAATATAGACTAAGGACTTACGAGTCTGAGTTTTCCTGACAGATTCTTAGTCGTAACAGTAACAGGACAAGCCATGGTGAGAAGAGGTCGTGAATGAGAGGAGTAATGATGGTATGATGCCTTGGGTTCTTATATCACCATGATTTTACGTGGAACATGATAAAGATCATATCAGATGGATATCCCCGGCCCTTGACCGAGTGACACGAGAATAGCGTGAGTTTTACTAATACGAGATGGGCACTTGGCGAGTACTCACTTCGGGGACACAGGATTAACCGCCGAGCCTTGGTGGTCAGTATGCGCCATCCACGTAAATTGTGAACAAAACCGTACGATGTAGTAACCGGCCATGAGCTCGGTCATACCCGATTACGCCAAAATGTGATATACGTTGTGCTCTGGGCGGTAATTGAGACCCAAGTTCTCGGAGGCCTTGGAAAATGAAAATGAAGTTGGAATCAATACGAGAGCTCTTATTGTACATTCATAAAGTTATTCAGCTGGGTCCAACTAGGAAAAGTTGTCATGAGTTGTATAGGATCACTACGGGAAGTGACTCACTGTAATCGTAATACAGGTGTTTGAAGATCGGACCATCCTTCTTGTTTGATGATGTAAATTTCAAACGTCTTGCGTGTCTCCTCTCGCTATTCAATATTTCAAACCCCCATGTCTGAAGAATATGAGGGATGACGAGCTAGAGAGAACGATAGAGTCGTACCATTTCTGCCCTCCACTCCATGCCACTTTTTGCAGTATCGCTCCAGTCTACAGCGAGAATCAACCCGTCTTGAAATGTATCTTCTGTCCAGCCAGACTTCAAGAATTCATCCTCCACCTCCTCAGCCTTGACTTTCTTTGATTTTCCAATCACAGCACCAAAAATATCGTCGATCTCGCCACGTTCCTCCCAATCAAGGGTGCGGTCCTCGTTCGTGCCCTTGATACCGCCAGATAGAGTCTGTTCGACGTCTATGTGTTCATTGCCGGCCTCATCTGTATAATGCTTGACGCCAAGCGTCAATGTAAACATCGAGATGGCACGTCGCTTGAACCAAGATACGCCCTGCAGCTTAAGGATGTCGTCGCTGTCATCGCTCAATGCCTTGTTCTGTCATCCATCAGAACCGTCACTGTGACGTACATAACCTGAGACGAACCATGATGTATTTTCCGGTGAGATTCTTGTTGGTCACTTCAGGAGGCGCCGCCATGATGAACAGAAACAAATTTAACGAGACCAATATCAATTCTACATCCTTTTATGAGGTCTCGACATTTCGCTGATCTCACAGCGATCCTGAGCGCGGCCAGAATTTCGCATGATCAATTTACCGTGGGTGTTGTTTTTAAGCTTGGACTCGGATGAACAACAAAGTTCACATTGTTGCAGTGTGCACGGACATACATCAAGCAGATACTACTGACGCTCAGGTGGCTGCCGACGTGCTAATCAGCGACAACAGGGAATAGATATCGGATACCTAGTGCCATTGAGGGTCATCAAGACGCACGCTGCACTAGTAACATGCAACGTATATGACCAGCGTGGTAATTGGTGTGAACAGACATTGAAAACCCATTCTTGTAACATATTCGATAGCTAATACAAGACGGAATGAGGAGTCAGAGATCGTGGAAGATGCGAAATTTCCAAACGCACGCAGATTAACCTGGGTCACAATGTCTAGAATCGCCCACCTCTTGCCATAAGAATAGGCCCTTGTGTCTAGAGGTTTCCCGACCTCTACACATATGATTGTCTCCGAGCAGGCAAATATTGGCTTTTTGCCTTTTCTCACTTGCTCTGGTCGACGCGTTCGTCTCAAAGGCAGTAGCCCTCGGGTGCGCATCCAGTATCTAACCATAGCCTTATCCCAATCCAAGGAACAAGCGACAGGGGATGTCATGAGAATTTCCCGCAGGACCTAGTAGGTCTTGGTCTTGTCTGAGCTCGAGAAAAATTTATCATCGGCACACTATCATAGAAATCTGCATGCATCAGCAGCAGCTTCCTCTTGACGAACATATCGTGTCGTGGCGCAGAGGGAACGGGGCTTCTATGATTTGCCTATGAGAGACTGGCTCAAATTTAGCCTTCTGCTGCCTCCGGATCAGCGAAAAGTAGAACTCTCAGTAGCATAAATTGTCACCTTCGAGTCTATTCCTGATTTGGGCGAAATACCGTGATGACCCTCCACATGGCATCCTTGCCACGTTCCCAGGCTTGTGGTCCTCTGGCTTCATCCCCTCCAAACTCGACCATGATTCCGTGCTTCGACCACTCGCACCAAATGCCAATGGACCCAGATGAAGGCCCAGAACCACCGCCTTTCCGATCAGGTTCACCGAGGCAGCTGACTAAATCTTTACCATTTGTTGTGAGCGAGATTTCGATCAAGGACTCGTTGGACGCCGAAGCCTCAGGAGAGAGGGATAGGTTCCATTTTGACAAGGAATAGGTAGAAAAGGCTAGCTCCGCTGTTCGACTGGATGTAGTTGTTGTTGTGGGGCTTGTCTTAGGCTTCGGGGCATTGTAGACGTTAATGCTGTCAAGCACTAGTGAATCAACTTGAAGGTCCTCGAGCTTCAGCCCTCGGGTGGGCTTGTACCCCTTTTGAGGGATGAATAGGAAGCTGATCCCTAAAGGATAGTAGTTGAAGTAGACTGCATCTGAATACGATTTCACTTCGGGAGCTGTCAAGCTCGTGTTGGTGTATTGAACCAGATCTTTCAGAAACACAGTTATGGAATCAGCGGATGGATTGGCGCCCAATAGGGTCTGGATATCGGGTGCCATCTAGTTCGAATGAGCAAAAGAACCAATAAGTATAGTTTATCTAGTATTCGGGTATGAGCGTACGACGATAGAGCAAGGAAGTTGACAGTCCGCACGTTTAGATGAAGAACAACTGGAACGACCTACTAACAGTGACACAGCGAAGAATACTTGCAGTCACGTGGTAACATCCCCCATTCGGGTCTGCAATTCAGTTGAACAACCTTGTGCTCAACGTGAAGCCATGGCTTCGACACCAATTGCCAAGGTCGAGCCTGAGGATTCCAAGCCCCTCTCTTATGAAAGGCAGCATGAAGAGTATTCTTGGTTCGAAAATGTTGTATCTGGTGTCATCCGGTTCATCATGAACCTCCTTCGCCCGGTAGCACCTCAGCTGGTTCCCTTATTCGTATGTCTTGCACTAGTTCCAGTCATCATACTTTTCTCCCTTTTTTCTGGCTGGTACGTTTGGAAGAATGTTGCTGTAGGGTGGGAGTCCCCTCTGTATCTGCAATATGGGTGAGGTCTCTTCCTGCTGTTCGGCTGTCGCTCATGGTACTCGTTTCGTTACAGTGATGGTATTTCACCATATGCTGAGATATCGTTGCCATCTCTGGCACCTAGCCAGCCCTATGATATCTCCATGCACCTTGTTATACCAGCATCAGAGGCGAATTTTGCCCTAGGGAACTTCATGACTACTTTGACGCTCTCGACGCCTTCTAATAGAACTTTGACATCCGTCAGGAAACCAGTAGGTGCTGAACGATATGCCCGCAGAGAAGAAACTTACACACCCCAGGCTATAGTTCTACCACCTACGAAAAGCTTAGTATTCTCGTCGCCCAAATTAGTCAACCTTGACATTCTCTTCTTTGAGTCGCACGCACCCGGTGCGTCTCGCGTCCTCGCCAGAGTGGAATTGGGGCGCAGGGATGGATGGAGGGCCCTCGGTAATGGTGAAGGACGAGAGTTGAGCGTTTTTTCTGCATCCCTGAGAGGGACCGTCAAGCGCCACGGAATTCGGTAAGCACATCTGTCGCCGTTCTCATTCGCCCGAACCTTATTGCCTGCTACCGGATAGGGGACTTGTAACGCGCTTCCCAGTTACTTTTGCTATTGTATCAGCTGCCACTTTTTTCGTGATATCTCTTCTTGTGCTTGCGGCATGCATACTTCCCGCAATCCAATGGCGCTTCCCAAATGAGGACGACGGATCTGGTGAGTTGACCGAAGAAATCGTCAAAGAGCGCATATACCGCAAGAGGCGGCAAAGGAGAAAGTTATCCCCAAGGAGTGAAAATGCTCCGCATAGCGTTCGTCTATTGTCAAGCTTGATTAATTAACCATTGTTTACTGAATGGTATCCCAGGAATATAAAATAGAGGATGTCCCGATTGATATGCCTCCTGCAGTTACATTCTCCGATCAACCATTGCGACGACGCCGCTCAAGAGGCTCGGATGTTTTCTACGATTCTGAACCTTAGATGTTTACTAATTTTCCTGTGTAATTGTCCTCCACGACATGTTTCATTACCACACCCTCATGACAATTGTATTCACAGTTCTGTCCTTGTACGTATCAGTAGGTACAACCTCGCCTCTACTTGTAATTCCAATGCTTCACACCTTATCAATTCATTGATGAGTCCGTGTTGGTCAAATTTGTCTCGCTGTCTCAATTCAAACATTGGCAAGATTGTTTTTATTCCCTCTTACATGCCAGCTCCCAAAGCATCTCGCAAATGTGGAGTAGTTTACCCCCGAGGCATGTCACTGGCCAATCAAGTCTGGTGAGAGTGTCGCAAGTAGTACCCTTCCGGTTTTGAATATTACCTGCAGCATCCATCTCATGCCAAGGTTTGGAGCCATTGCATCAAGCCATAAGTACTAGAGTCATCTTGGATGAGCGCATACGCATAGCGCCTTGTGTAATTGTAATTTCCGTGACCGCCCTGTGACTCACTGTCAGTTCTTTTTGTGTTGGCCTTATGCGGCAACGTCAAGAGAAATTTCAAGTCCGCGACAGCACAAGTTCCACATGTCTCGGCACCTCTTCCTCCTCTTCCCTGAAAAATCCGGCATGGCCAACAATGAATCCAGGCGGAAAGACGTTCATTTTACAGACTCCATTAGTACTACGCACTCTGACCACAAGCACCGCCAAAATGAGCGCTTTACAGGTGGAAAATCTCTTCGCTGTCGCAGGGAAGGTAGTTCTCGTGACAGGAGGTTCTCGTGGGATTGGGAAAATGGTGTGTCCCAACTGTGCATGGCGGTACTTGAAGGACTCAATTTTTCTCTTAGATTGCCTCCGCATTTGTGAGGAACGGTGCTAAGGTGTGTTATCAGTGGAACATGAGTTCGGAAGGGACCTGACCTCACCGCGCTGAGATAGGTCTATATATCGGCCCGTTCCGCGAAGGAATGTCAGGCCACCGCAGAAGAACTCGGAACCAGTGGTCCAGGTTCATGCATCGCGATACCAGCTGACATGTCCAAATTCTCTGAATTGGAGCGGTTCGTGCAAGAGCTCTCCGCGCGAGAAACTGTTCTTAATGTCCTCATCAATAACGCGGGGACAACATGGGCAGAACCTATTGACGAATACACAGTGCGTTAAACACTGTTGGCTGTGCTTTGTCTCGCTGAATACCATCCCACAAAGGATGAGGGTTTTTCAAAAGTCCTGACTCTGAACTTGCAACGCGTGTTCACTCTCATCCAGAAATTGTTGCCATTGTTACGTGCGGGCGCAGCTCAAAGTGGTAAGTCAGGAGATGTATATAATGATCCAGCACGTATCATCAACGTGAGTGCATCTGCAATCCATCTTCGGGCAAGTCTTTCTATTTTGATGGGCCTCTTTTTTGATCCTATCAGATTGGCTCGGTTGAGGGCATCGGTGTCCCCGATCATGACACATATGCCTATGCTGCTGCCAAAGCTGGCCTGCATCACCTCAGTCGCCACCTCGCGGGCCGTCTTGGGCCCGAGGGCATAGTCAGCAATACCATAGCCTGTGGTGAGTCCGATCTTTCATTTACTCCAAGTGAATTAACAACTCGCGTCGACGTTGCACAGGCGCGTTCGAAAGCAAGAGTGAGTTCATCACGGTTCATTTTTATTCTTGGCGTTTCATTCACTTGATTATAGTGACGGCCCAATTCTTTGAAGCTGCAGGGAACATCATTATCAACCAGGTCCCGACCAATCGCTTTGGCACGCCCGAGGACATTGCAGGGACCACACTGTTCTTGGCTAGCAGGGCTGGTGCGTACGTGAATGGTGCGACCATTGCACTCGATGGTGGTTTCCTTGTCAACATGCCGATGAGCAAGCTGTAAGAAGGAGCTCAACGTTAGATGCCTTTTCGTTTCACATCCAGGAAAACATGTCTAAGTAACCTATCCACATCCGGCTGGCGGAATTCTGCACATTCCAGACGCTGATATTTTCGTTCCACTTCCATGACTAGTGTATAAATCAAGCGGATATAATACATCAAACCCCAAGGGTCATTTATTGTCTTCCTTTGTCACACTTGCGTTCTTAGTGTCTTTGTTTGTTGTCGCTTCCTTCGCCTTCGCCTCCGCCTTCTCGTTATCCTCACCACCCTTCTTGGAAACACCCTTTCCATTCCCACCGCCCAAGCTCTTGACCATATCCTCTGCATCATCTCCCTCGAGCCCAAGCTCTTCGACCAACAACCTCAAATCGTCATCTGTTACCCTTACGCCCTGCAACCCGTACCCCTCCAGCTCCGTGCTCACATCATAGTCCCCCTCGCGCTTGTTCACCGGCTTCAGTGGGGTATCTGGGTCTCGGGGGAAGAATCGGGGCTTATGGTGTTCGGGCGTCATTTGCGCGATGGGGACAGCCCCGGGCACACCAACGGGTTTAGCATCGGGCGCCGGTCGGTCTTCGTCGATGGCAATGTCCCAGTTTTCATTTAGCCGCAAGAAGGTAGCTAGCCCTTCAGTTTCGACAGCTTCTTCGCTATGTGCAGTTAATCAGGATTGAGACATAACGAGGTAGGACAGAAGGCTCACAAGGCATCAAAGTCCTGTTCGGCGCTGCATGAGTACTGATGTGTGTACTCGGAAGGTATGGATAAGGGTACATACCCCAATAAATCTGCCTCCTACGAGTATACCTGGAAGCTGTTGCTTATCTGCCGAATCGTCCGAAAAGTACTGTGAGCGCAGTATCAGTACAAGATGTGATTGAAACGCACCAGGCGGGGCCTTACGCCTCCACAAACGTTTGGCATCATCGTCAGAGGCAAGATCATACGAGGCATATGGGATCTTCTTGGTTTGGAGGATGCGAAGAATATATTCTGGTTCATGAATCATTTGATGATAGATCAACGTCGTGCACGTTCAGCGTCTATGTACGAACCTTGGCGCTTTCGTACGACGACCTGTGATGCGATCGTCGTGAGGAAGACTTGGATCGGGGGTGAGGGCATATGTGCTTCGGAACTTCAGGCGTTCATGAATTCACGATTGTCCAGTGTCCAGGTTCAAAAAGCTGATTAGTACAGTAGGTATCACGTGAACGTAGACGCTGAAAGCTTATACTGAGTTAGAGGAGAATTTGCTCTGCTAAGCGCGTATGTGGATTGCTACAAGTGCATAGTCGTTAGGACGCAAACTGATGCAATCGGACGGGACTGTATGAAGCTCGATATCAATAACACGGATTCTCGGAAAATATTTGTATCTTTTTGTGCCTGAGAACTTGCGTTTTGGATCAAATCAAGTAAACTGATGGGCAGAGCAGAAAGCAATTTGATTCCATGCACGAAGATGCGAGATGTACAGATGTTAATGATGGAAATACCGCGTGACGAATACATAACGAATAAGCTGGCGATCCCTTTCCTTTGTCTTCCATTCTTTAGAGAAGGCAGGGACAGCACATGCTATTGGGCTCGCACGCTCAGTTGTGTGTGGGCATATCTACCGACGCCCTGTTGCCGATGGCATCTTCTTGGCGCCAGAGACTGGTCGTGGTCTGCACCAATGAAGTCAACAACTAAGTTCAAACACAGGGCTTGATCAGACTGACCTTGTTTTGCGTGTAGAAATTGATTCCACTCTTCCCATAGAACCCGATATCGCCAAGCACACTGCCTTTATTACCGCTCCACGCAAACATGGGCAAAGGAACAGGAATAGGAACATTGATGCCAACCTGTGGAGGCACGAGATGAGGTTACATTAGTATCAGTTTTTGAATTCCTTTCATTTTAAAGCAGTGCCCCAAGGTCCCGACATCGCAGCGCATGAAATAAAAGAAACCCACCTGCCCCACATTAACGCCCGACTCAAACTTTCTTGCTGTTGCGCCCGATTGCGTGAAAATCACAGCACCGTTGCCGTATTTATTTTCATTGATAATGTCGAGGGCATCGTCCAATGTGTCTGAGGTGATCACGGTAAGCACCGGGCCGAATATTTCTTCGCTGGGTGTGGTGATGAGTATCAGATTGTGACTAGTCTTGCAGAGTGACTTGAATACACACTGGTAGCACCGCATTCCCACTGTTCCCTCCAGAATTGTTGGACCTACAAAGTTACCAGCATAGTACCCAGGAACTTGAATGTTCCTTCCGTCAAGATGTATTCGCCCTCCTTCGTCTGCACAGGATGCGATGAGGCCCGTGACGCGAGCTTTGGAGGCAGGAGAGATGAGGGGGCCACTGTGTGTGGTGCAGGTCAGCGTTGCGAAGGTAAATAGGATGGCGAAAGGGTACTTACACATCTACACCCTTTTCAAATCCTCCATTTACGTTCAGCTTTGACGCGCGTTCTACAAGCTCAGGGAGCCATGATTGTGCAGCGCCAACGAGTACGGCTACATATGCGCAGACGCACGTTAACGTAGGTATCATACGGCAAGTTCGCACGAATTACCAACTGAAACTGCCATACACCTCTGTCCCGCAGCTGTGCAGGCACGATCACGTCAGCACAGTCCACATTAAAAGGGTGGACGCCTACCGCCGAATGCAGCCCCAATAATGGAATTGAGCGCAAGATTCTTATTTGCTGTGTATTACGTGAGTTCTAGCTACACACGATATTAAATAAGAGGCATCTTACCGTCGGGCATGATTATCGCATGATTTTTCGCGCCTAGATTTGCCTGTACACGTTTGCCGTTCTTCGTGGCCCTGCCATGTATCAGTCGGTGCGGTTCCGAAGATCACCATTTCACTCGTTCCACTCACCTCTCGTATATATGTCTTCCTGCTCGATCTCCCCCCACAAAGCTCACCGCTTTTATTGCCTCATGATCACAAATTCTGTTGACAACAGGCACGGTACCATGCACTACGTTCACTACACCTTCAGGGAGGCCAGCACGGGCACAGAGCTCCGCGATGATCATGGCCGCGCCGGGGTCCCGCTCAGATGGCTTGAGAATGAGGGTGTTACCAGTAACGGTAGCAAGGGGAATCGTCCAGAGGGGAATCATTCTGAATAGGAACGTAAGGGGTAAACCAGGGATGTGTAGAAAAAGCTTACGCCGGAAAGTTGAAAGGCGCGATGCTGTAAGAGGTAAGCGTATATTTACGTAGGACACTTCAGAACGAACCTCGCGCAAACGCCGAGAGGGAGCTTTCGGACTTCAGTGTCCATGTCTTTGCTGACTATAGTGACGTGAACACTATGACCATACAGTAAAGCAGCGCACATACCTTCCAGTTTCTCGCCGACAATGTTGGATGTGATAGCGATGGCAGTTTCGACGACTTGAAGACCACGGAGGACATCACCATGAGCGTCTGGGGAGTGATTAGAGATGATTAGAGAGGATACCAAAAAGATTGAGAAGTATACGTACCGGCAAGGGTCTTTCCCTGCTCGAGGACAATGCTGTGTGCAAGTGCGTCTGCATTCTGACGAATTTGATACTGAAGTCTGAATACAGCGTAAGTAGATCAGGCGTTGGTAAGGTGGGTACTCGAAGACGGACTCTATGGCAAAACGTTGGCGGGCAATAACGCTCTGCTTGCTCCATGACTTAAATGCCTGGCTAGCAGCATCGACTGCCTGATCAAACTCCTCCATGGTGGTCTCCGGGACGCGTGTGAGCAGTGTTTGGGTTGACTGCCGAACAATCATTAACACTTGCTCTTACACAGCAATTTGGGACATAGACATACAGGGTCGAGCACATCATGCCATTGGGTTGTCTTACTGTCGACGAAGGTGCCACCAATGAAATTCTTGGTGTTACCTCCAGTTGCACTAGTACCCTTCCAAGTCGCGCTGAGATTCTCTGCCTTGGGATGTGCGAGGGCATTTAAGCCTGCTGTCGTAGCATAAGAGCGCGAGGGACTACGGAGAGGAATACGAGCAAGGCGAGAGATCGACATGACGGACGGATCCAACGGGAATTAGACCGAGTTACAACTCTCATTGAAGTATTTGACGGTTCCCCGCGATGATCTCACGTGGTACTAGCACGTGACTGAGACACGTGGATTTAAGTCTTTCAAATTGTGAGCTCGTCGCTCGTCCGCGGCGAACAACGGTGAACTTATCTACTTGCTGTCGCGTACATCCTCGATGAACGCCCCAATACCAAATGGAATGGCTGCTCACCATACCGGTCGACCTCAAGACCAGTTCCATAACCAGAGCATGGCAGGCATCCTCCACCATCAAAACTGGCCGTCGATGAACCAGAACCAATATAACCAGCCTCAGAATCATCAATGGCAACAGCACCAGCAGAGCATGCAGAATGGTCACCACGCGGCTCAGCAGCACCAGTCAAATAGTAACGTGCCAGCTGTACCGAACGTGAACTCAGTTCAGCACGCGTTTCCCAATCCAAGTTTTGATCTCGCGTCTGTCGTCCCACAGCAGCTCATGCACGACTTTCTTCGCCTAACAATTCCAGTGGGCCAGTCACCCAATGACGATTCTATCCTCGCTCAAGCTCTTTTCGACTGCAAGCAATCCGGGAAGACATACAGACAGGCTTTGGAAGGGTTACATGGTGTGGGTGTCATCTCTACTAAATCGTAACGCGCATACGCATTGAGCACACTCCCTTAGGTCAATAATCATGCTGCCAACCTTTGGAAAGACTATTACCTTGACCACCATGACCGCTTCGATGTCCTCGTTGCTCGTCTGGTTGAAAAAAGCCAAACATCAAAAGCAGTCAAAAAACCTTTTACTTCCAACCGCGCATCTACTTCAACGACAAAGTCTGCTTCTCCTCTAAACAATCGTGATCGCGACTCGCGAAAAAGACAGCCTTCACCTTCCCCACCACTCCGACAAAGTCGACCCCCAAAACGCTCTACACCTACCGCGATCAGTACAACCCCATCCCTAGGGTACCGTCCTCCAAAACGCCTACGGGCAACCCTCAACTCCCTCTCTGCACCCCTCCTCCCTCCAAACCTTCCCTCCAAGCTTATGCCGCTTCAAGCGGATATTACTTTACCCCCTCCACCGTCACGAAGCCCTACACCCCCAACAAGAATCGAAGCTGGGACAAATGGGAATAAGTATACAGAGGAGGATCGCGCGTATTTTTTGAACTTTATAAGTTGGAGACTGAGTCAAGATGCGAGCCTGACGAAGAAAGAGTTGTGTGCAATGTTGAATGAAAAGGTGGGGTGTTGTGCTTGAACACATGTCCTGTGCTGACCCTGCACAGGCTCCACATCATAGCGCGCCCTCCTGGGCATCTCACTGGCATGCTAGACATGACATCGCAGACAAGATCCTGTACTCCTTCCAAGGCGGCGATGACGAAGACGAAGAAGACGAGGAAGAAGACGATGAAGATGATGAAAACTCAGACTCTCCAATCGCACCATCTGATGTAGTTGAAGACTCGGAAACTGAAGTCATTCGTCAGACAACATCCACGCTTCGTCGCACAAAACCGGCTGCCTGTGTCCCAAAAACCAAGTTGGTGACATCCAAACAGGGCGCCCCTTTCTCGCAACCCTCCCTTCTCCCTCGTCTGGCAATCACGATGCCTCCGCCACGACAGATACTGACGAGGCAGACATGGGAGCCATTGGCGGCTCGTTCACGCCTGCGGATTGGAGGATCATAGCCAGGTATGTTGCACGCACTCCGGGGTGGAATGACATGGTGGGCCGGGAACGATGGAGGGCTTTCTTGAAAAGGTGAGCACTGTCATTTATATGCTGAATTTGGTGAACTGATCGTGTGCATTTGATGGTGTAGTTCCCGGATAGCGAGAGATCAGACAAATCATGGGCTGAATTCTACAGAAGGAACGAAGATGGTGCGCTCCTTCCTCTTTCGTACATCGTTGTCTTATGTCGCATAGCCATCATGTCCCTGGCAGCCCACTACAAAGGTACAAAGTGGTCGAGTAATAATAATATTAGAATGCAGCAAGGGCGGCCGAGTTGGGCACGCAATCAAGGACGGCAAGGAACAGAGGAAAGAGGATCGGATGAAGATGGCGATTATGAAACAGACGATGGTGAACGGTAGGGGATATGCGGCATAGAAGTTTTGCCAGTGGGCTATATAAGATGATTTGCTGGAGCTAGTGTATTGGTCGATATTTTTGATGGCCTTGGCAGGGTAACATACAATTTTCCTGGTAATGATCTTCTTTTGCAAATCTCATGTGACGTTCTTCGCAAATGCATTAAATCTGCGCTGTAGGCTGCTGTAGATCGCGAGGATGCTCAATTCTACGCTGCAGGCCTAACACAGCTATTTAGGGGACAGCATTAGTGATGATGGCATTTAATTTTGGACGGTTACTGCGCGTTCAGACAGTGTCTGTTCGCACACAACCAGTTCTTCATGACAGTCGTCTCAAGCTGAGCTCTCATGGATCAAGGGCTCCGGTACAGTTCTTCTCGCGAGACAACAGTCCGCTCAAGCGACGAGAGATCAAAGTTTGAGGCGGAGGCCTCAGAGCAAGGCCTCTATTTTCCAGGCTCATTAGGAGCCTCACCTCATTTTCAACCACCCTCCACTCGTTTCTCGAAACTCGCTGATTCATTTAGAGCACAATCCCCTCGGTTGTATCATGTTGCTGATCGAGTGGTCAAATACATTCGAGGACCCAGGCCGAAAGTTGATCTTCTGAGTGAGTTTCTATGTTTTGGATCACTTGCTACCGGCGCTCACGACATGCAGGACCCTGTGCCCCTCCTCGGTCGCACGTACAACTTCAAAGGCCGCCGATTTATCATCGCATTTGAGCCTGCGATCATTCGAATCACTCGTCCACTTACCGCTACATGGCTTTTCGTCCTCCTTGTAGCAGCATACATCATCTCCTTTTCCTTTTTGGCCCGCGCACAATGGTATACAATCCCTGCAAGCTCTTTTATTGGTTGTACATCCGTCTACTGGACAAGAGACGCAGGATGTGGTTTGGACGGTAGTTTGTGTGCACCGTTTAGTAATTCGTCTTTCGATTTCAGATGCCCGGCGCAATGTAGCAGTGTTGTCCCTGCAGAACCCGCGTTTGGTGGGCGATGAATCTGTAGACTTTGTACCGTTACTTGTTGGAGGTGGGGATAGTCAGAAGGACTTATAGAGCTGATAGTTTATCTGCGCTTCTGCCATTCAGGCGTAAGTTGTCGGTTTTTGTTTTATTTCCAATGCTGCAGCCTCATTGACTCGCATGTCATTTCTCTACACAGCGGCCTTTTTAGCGACTCTACAGGAGGTTGCGCATCTGTCAACCTCGTAGGGAATTTCACGAATTATTTGCCTACGACTGCTTTCGGACTATCTTCCATTGATTCCCCTCTGTATTCCCAATGTCTTTTAGATTCTCACCGTCTAATATTCTCACTCACTGCACCGACCTCCGCACACCGGCGCTCGCTTTCAACATATGTATTACCTGCCTACTCTTCTTCGTATTGCGACCCAAAGCAATCGTCATGTGGTGGTTGCCTCGTCTGCATCGGATTTTGGCACATCGCATTGTTCTCCCAGCCCCAAGCAACCCCACCCCCACTGGACGTCGCCTTTGGTGCATTCCTGCCTACTCTTTTCGTCTGCTATGGGTTCTGGCGCGTTGCTGTGAGGTTTACATTACCTCTGTTCGCAAATGCGCCGTTTGAAGCCATGATATGGTACCTCGCGCCTTACTGGACTGGTGTCCTGACAAATCTCACCATGGACCAAATCCCTATTGAGCGATTGACTGCGGCTGACATTAAGCAACAACCAGGAGGTGTTGTAGCGCTCATCATTATCGTCCTCATCCTTCTTGTCCTGGTAGTCAATCAGATACGTGTTATTCGGAAGACTGGCTGGCTGCCGTACTATCTCGGGTGGTACATCCTCGGCGGCCTTGTGACGCTGGTGCTGGCGTTGCTACCTGGCCTGCAGTTCAGACTGCATCATTACATCATCTCAATGGCATTGTTCCCTGCATCGGCTTCCCGACGAGGCTTTCGGCGATTTATCAAGGGTTCCTCCTTGGAATGTTCCTCAATGGCGTGGCTGCGTTCGGCTTTGACTCGATATTGCAGACCGCTGCTAGTGTATGCCTTTTTGTCTTAACATGCATATAGTGGCTCATGTAGTGTTGCAGCTTGTCGGAGACGGGACAACTGGCTCCCCGCTTCCCACTTTCCTCACGAATTCCACCACTTATAACGCTTCCATTGCTCTCGCGAACCAAACCATCAGCTGGCACGGCATGCCTACCGCCATTGCCACGCAAGGCTGGAATGGCTTCGCATTACTTGTGGATGATGTGGAGGTGTACGTAGGCACTGCACTCAACTACTCACTTGCTGCACTGGAGGCTGGCTTGCCACATTTCTTCAGGCTTGCTGTAAGTATTTTCAGGGGACTTTCTGCGATGGCTCAAGACTGAAGAACCTCTTTTGCAGTACACAACGGGAGGTACACCTGGTGATTTTACGATGCCTGCGACCCTTTGGCCGAATGGAACTTGGGTGGGCCCGCTACCCGGAGCTTCGTAGATATATATGATCATTATCTAGAACATTGTAGTTTTTGGACACTGTCGTTGCATAGTAATAGGAGGTTCAGGACTTCCTATCTCGTTATGACCATTGTTGGCTTGTCCTCGTGGTTCTCTTGTATTGGCAACGTATACAGCGGAAATACAAA